>JBBPMM010000171.1:36981-48838 GCA_038090335.1 Solioccasus polychromus | reverse complement strand
TCTTCAAGAATCGCTGACGTCCATGTACAAAGTATCACAACTCCGCCCTCACGGTCATTCACCTGGTGTGCGTGCCATCCGACAAGAAGCACCTTCGTGCTCTCATACGGTGTTTTTGGAACACGCGAGCCCGGACACTGCAAGAATTTTTCGCATCCAGGGTAGTCAGATTTTACACGGAGGATTGGCAAATTTATCTTCCCGATGAGATCACGTACAACCACAAAGAGTCGGCCGTCATTATGGCTGAGATGGCAGCTGCAACAGGAATTGATACACAGGTCCTTCTCTCCCTTCGTCCCGGATTGAAGGACGTACGGCAAAAGTTGTGCCTTGTTGCGATGCGTATCGCCACAGAGCAAGAAGACATTGCTTGCTCTCTCTTCGGTATATTCGACGTCTCCATCCCTGTCACGTATGGCGAGGGTCAGCAGGTGCGCTCGGCCGGCTCCTGAGTGAGGTTCCGAATCTCTCAGGAGATGCTACTATCCTGGCGTGGACGGGGGGGCGTCCGAATACAACAGCTGTCTCCCTGCAGAGATTACAGTCTATTGTGAGCTACAGTCCTCCTAACTCCAACCCCCATCGAAGATAACATAATGGAACAATTGATGGCAGATCTACAGACATCTTTCGAGTCGGTAGTCGTGTTATATGACCGCGTTATCAGCCTCCGACCACCACGTTTCTCTGGACGTCTCTTGACCCTACCATGTATGATGTTCCCACTACGACATCTCTCAACAATAGAAGAGGGTGGACCTCTGCGGGTTCATCGTGCCACGATCGGTGGACTCGGGAATGTGGAAATCAAGACGACAGAGGACCTGACCGCATTTTCGAGTCTATTCCTCGTACATCCGTGGTTGAGGGGTCTCAATGATCCTGCTCCACCCGACATGTTTGACATTGGTGCCGGACCATTCCTACCACCCCATGAAAACGACGGGCATGGGAATGCCGCACTCGCGATGCCAGGCCCGTCCTCTTCACAACAGCAGTATCTTGACAAGCAAACGAGGGCGCTACGGCTCTCTGTACGTCTCCGACAACCCTTTGGGGGGACTGTTGCTCGCCCCTCTGTCGAACCGGGAACTCAGGCGTGTCGCATCAGATCATCTCATCACTGCTCAACTGCTTCGGAGCGTCACGCCTGATCAATTGGCTTCATTGATACACACGATAGACGTCATCTAGTTCACATCGTTTCTCGGTTCCTTCCGTCACATTTATTTCCTATCTCGTTTTCATTGCATGTAGAGTATCATCACACTGTCTCGTAGCATGGCATCTATTGTATCTGTAAGCCGAGCCGTATTCCGCATTCCAACCAGCATACCAGCTTGCATCATTCACATTCCATCTGGTCCGCATCTTGTTTACACCTGCTTACGTTGCACGCTGCAGAAGACTATTTATACGGGGACAGAGTAGCAGATAGGACCATTGTATCTTTCCCGTTTCCACTATATACGTCCCTCACGTTCTGAGCGTCTGAGTGAGGCCACCACCGGGCCTACAGTATCACTCGTATATCCTTCTCCGGCGTATCTGTTTACGCAATCTGATCTACCAATGTCAACCCGTTCTCTCGCACCCAATGTCACAACAATGACAATGCAGTAGGAGGGTGTTATCGGTGAACAACAGACATGGCAAGAAAACAGCGAGGACCACATGTAATCCAGATGAATCGATCTACTTCTTTCTCATTTGAACAGGTCAACATGGACGTGAAGCTACTACCGTGATGACGGCAAGGATACGACGACGAATGGGAGTACGAGGGCGACTAGGACACAACAACGACGAGTACGCGATACAATGATGACGCGGGACAACGACAACAGGGTCGCAAGGACGATGAAGATGGTAAGGGACACGAGGGCGGCGGGGACACCGGTCCGACCAGCCGCCCCGTCGTCAGCCGGAGTATATTTCCCCCAATAACTCCAAGACCCTTTTGACAATCGCCACACCTTCGTCTCTGCACCAGTTCCACGACGCGCGCAGCTCGCCTCGCAATCGTCGAGG
Source organism: Solioccasus polychromus (assembly GCA_038090335.1). NCBI lineage: Eukaryota > Fungi > Basidiomycota > Agaricomycetes > Boletales > Boletaceae > Solioccasus > Solioccasus polychromus. The sequence continues at coordinate 46,804 of JBBPMM010000171.1, read as the reverse complement.
CCAAGATGACTGCGGTTGCGGCATCTGGAATCTGCCACACGCAGGTCAAATTCCCAAAACTCCAATCAGTTGAAACGACTGTCACTGCGGGAGGAAGGAAGACGCATCGACCGGGAAGTACTAGGAGAACAGCGCAGGTGGTTGAGATGGGGAGACGTAAAGTCGAAGAGGTCAATGGCTGAGACCGAATATCGAACATCAAGGAAGGCCGAGTATATGTATACCAAGCACGTCGATGAATCCGCGAACAGCGCGGATACATCAGTTGACACGACCGCGGCCACGATAACGTACACGCGTCAACGGACGCAGTTACACTCAGCCTCGAACTCAGCACCTTGCTCAAGGGGGAGCGAGACGGTCGGAAGACAGTTGACGATGTATAAACCATCTGAGGGAGCCGACGACAAACTCCAGCCAGTGAGCATAGTCAGGTCCGCAGCCCAAACCGCCCGATAAGCACATCGCATAAATATATCCATGGAGATGACACCGTGAAGGCGGAAGGCCGGACGGCACCACCAGAAGTCCCGCAGAGCCATTTAACTGAGAGCGTGAGCATGGGAAATGGTAAGGTTCGGTTCGGCTCGACCTCCACGTCTTCATCATTCGTCAATGTGTTCTCCTCGCCGACATCGTCCGGGATCTTTCTTGGTTTCCGGTTGACGTTCTTCGCAGTCGTCGTCATCGTCGCTCCAAGTCACTTTCGGACGACCTTGATCCTTCACCTCGACAATCTCAGGAGGTGATGAAAACGAGAGTGAACAAGTGGATGTCGCATGGCCTCGCATGAGCGATCAAATACAGCCGACGACGTGAACAGTAGGCACGACGAATCAGTCACGAGTCAGAACGACGGAGTACAAGGACTCGCACGCGCCTCTGCCACATGCGTAGAATAGACCGAGACGCACGAAAACATACCAGGACCACTTACACATTCTGACACTCCACAAGATCCGAGACGCGTCCGTAGCGCTCTGATGGTGCGATGGCTCGTCAACTGGACTCGCAGTCGTTCGCTCCTTAACGTGTGGTGGGGATCCCTCCCGGGCCCTCTGATTTGCCCATGGCACCCGCTATGGAACAGCGATGTCAACTCTAGGGACATAACGTCATAACGTGCCAATCCGCTTACCCGAGCCACCAGTATCACGCGATATACCCGCGCAGACCCAATGCTTCGAGCTCGAGAGCGAGTACACAGCGACCAGGTAAAGAGCGCAACAGTAGACGGACAAGCGCGTCATTAAGGGAAAGCTTCGAAGCACGAAAAAATCAATGTTTTGGGTGCTACCACCGAATTCCGGGATATCGAGACCTATAGGTACTGTCGTGTCCGGTCCGCGATCTATGAGGCGGAGTTGTTTCGCTGTTGGGTTGTGGTCAAAATATTGACTACAATATAGATGCACGTACGTTTTATTCTTTTGGATTCTTTCTCAGTCGGTCGTTCATTCATGTGTGGTCTCACAATCGCTGGACGGGAGGGCGTTGAGCGGATCCTGAAACCGGCCATTTGTGATTTGGATGTCTGGATGGGGCTCGCTGGATATGCGGATGTCGACGAGATCATCAGTAAGAGAGGCGAAATTTTGAAGATGTTGGGCTAGTGTAGGACAGGGTGCCTAAGACTCGAAGGAGGTCCAGTATGTGTATTTATCTCAGTCAGCATGAGTCTGCTTTATTCGAGTTCTAGTGCTATTTGTTGATCCCGCCACCACGTGACCACGCGTATCCAAGCAATAGCTCGTACCAAGCAAACCAAGTTGACACGGATTAATTACTCTATGGGGTACCTAAAACATTGCAGGCAAGGCACCGTGTAAACAACTTGCAGCCAAGTCTGCTGTGCGTAAAATAGGTGTTATAATGTGAGTGATGTTGAGCACTGACTGGACATTGGCTGACTCTTTCCTTTAGGCGACTAGTGGAGTAAAGAAGCTTCATTGATTCCGTCCTGAAGTGGTGTCTCTCTGTGAAATTTGTTGATATCAAAAGTTGACTGAGTAGCTGGCTCACATATTGCCTCTTCAATGACTTGTTCATGAAATTGCACAGGACTCTAAGGTTGATGATTTATCTTAACAGTAATTGGAAGCTTCCCTTTTTGTCCTGACAGTTGGTATAATGTCCCGAGCCGCCGACATCACATGGATGCAAAAAGTGCCAGCCTTTGTTACGGATATCACTAGGAGTGACTCGGAGCTGACATGTTTTCCAGTCGAACAGCTACATTCACAAGCGAGATCCCTTGCTGTGTCAGTGAGCCATTGCCGCTAATGCAATATACGCAACTAAATCTTCTTCCTTTGATAGGCTTTTACAGCGTGTTTTCTGTCACTGATTCTCCTTCAATATCATCTGGGGGTACGTCTTTTCTATTCGATGTGATGTCTTGTATGAATACGTTTGCAGGACACGCAATGGAATCGAAGTGTGGTTGTCTCGCATTGCCAAGGAAGACACGTACGAGTACATTTCGTACTATCTATGCACATCCTCTTTGCGTACTCACAAAAGAAAGGATCGCCACATATCTCTGTCGAGTTTTTTTTTCGGTACGGTCAAGCTTGGCGATGTCTTGTTCTTCAAGACCATCCTTTCGGAGGACTTAGACATTTTGAGGTGACGAGACCATCACGGCGCGTCCTCTCTGCTCCTGGTCGCTCTGGAGAATGATCGCTTTGTTATACATTCAGTCGACCAGCAACACATTGGTAGCTCGAGTTCGGCACGTGCCACTGGCTCGGAGTCCATCGACGTCTCCTCAGTCGATATGGCGACGCAACCTCTCCAGGCAAGTTCAGGTGCTGATGTTGACACCATACGCTCCTACGGAACCATCGCCCGTTGATCGGGAGGCAAGGAGGTTGCGCCAAGTACACCTACTCGATGCCAGCGTGTTACGAATTTCATGCATAATGTTCGCGTCGAAGTTTGCGGACCGGGAACCAAACCCTCCGGCATTCGTCGGGTGATATCTCAGAGTTTTTAGTTTTATACGTAAGTATCCAGATACCTGTGTCGGCGTTTTCTGACGGTTGGACAGAAAGCAACGTGGACCGAGCGATCGAGATATGTAATCGCAGAGAGCGGATGCCGACGGGTGCTTATCCAGAGCACACTGATACAAGCAAATTTGATGAGACTTACTGCGACACTACTGGGCCGATCGGTCATTTTCCGTCGTTACTGAGTTTGTGATTTCTTTTTCCTTTTTTTTTCTTCTTTGTCGGGCTATAACAATATTTAGGGAGAGAGGATGATGTGGACGTTTATGTTACGCAAGGTACTCGTTCTCTTTCGAGGGTAATTTGGCATACTAAACGTGACCTGCATAAAAGATGCTGATGCGTTCATGCAACAAACGGATGAATCCCTCAGTTGTTTCATACGCATCATCAAGCCGCTCGCCAAGATCACCAGCTTTCAACGGGATCGTTTTGCATATCCTATAACGACACTGCTGATTGCATTGCCTTCAATCGTAACAGGGTCTTACACCTTAACCTTCGATACTTTGAAGCATGGTGTAAGTACCATTCGGTTTGAGTGCTATCGCATAGGTTGAGGTCTCGAAGACTATGAAGACGTCAAGCGAGGCGACACACAACGAGCGCTCTCCTCATGGTCACTTTATTTCGCTTCAGTCGTGATGTCATCGGCTGACAACTGCTTGCGCATAACCTGGTCACATGCCATTGCGGAGCACGAGTTTTGGTCTTCGGCAATCTGCGAGGTTCATGTTAATGAATTGTCGCAGCTCCTCGCGGCACCGTCGCTGTTTGGTCGATAATAATTATGTTTCGAGCCAATATAGCGGTTCGCCGTTCTGACTTGAGGCTTGCCAAAGATTGGTAAGTAGAATCTGAATCAGTTTGGAAAAAGGTTGTATGTAAGCTCGACCAACTTGAAGATGCCATTGGGTTGGTTTGAAGTCACAACACGGTCAAGGGTTTGAAAAACATCCTGGGTCGACCGTGGTGATGGATACGCAAGGGCTTGTTTGGTGTTGGAAAATGAGCGTCGAGCTATTAGGGAAAACACGACCAAACACTAGCTTGGCCTCATCAACTTGCACATCAACAAGCTCGAGTTGAACGTTTAACCGGAAACGTTTTGTTTCTTTTTCCGAACAAGAGTCGGATCAACAAGTCGACGACCCAAAAGATGGTTCCAGGATTACTTACGGGATCTATCCCGGCCGATTACCTTTGAGCGCAGTACTTGCTGAACGGCCCGGCTAGCGAGCATCTGAGGCTCGGGGTTTCGGAGCTCCTTCAGATAGGCTGGATTCGGCTCCCACAGGCGTTAGACACCAGCGTCAATTGTGACCCGCTCGAAAACGGGCATTAATTACTTTTTGTAAGTCTTGTTCATCCCTCGCAAACGAGTACACCCCTCCGGACGATATGCACATTGTATGAAATGACAAAATTTTATTCATCACTACATATAAACTTGATTGACTGATTGATCAGATAGTCCACTGACACCATTACTCTGCGTGAGTTTTGTGGTATTTTATGACAGTTCGGCTTTCTCACGTTCGAGGACAACTAATATAGAAAACACGGCCTCCGGATGCCATTCTTGACAATCATTGGGGAATGCCTTTCCCATCTACGGTCGTATCGAAGATAGGAAGAAGAAGCGACCAAGTCACCCAAAAGATACGAACCACGATGATCGAACACCCTCAGTGGCATCGACTGTTTAATTTCGTGTTTGTATCTCTGTAGTGTGAAACCCGAATGGGACAATTGTGGGTTCACTATATCGAAATTCGGACTTTGTTGCAAATGAGGGACGAGGAAAAGCACAATTTCATAACCCCAAAGTACATGCACGTATTAGTATGTAGAACCACATAGGCACCAAAGTATACAAAGGGAAGAGTCCGAGGAAGGGATCGTGGTAGGGTACGAAAGATAAAAAAACAATAAACAGGAAAGGAACGAAGGGATTGCGTTAAGTCGGCGTGTACGTGACGGCGTATGCGATCGTCCGTGTCAAGATACGACAGATAAAAAAAGAATAAAAAAGAAAAGGAGCGGTACGTCACAAGCAATGTTATAAGGCAGCGTTCGCCGCAACCTAGTACTCCAGCGTGACTTCCAAATTTCCAACTTGCGTAGTGGTGGCCACCCCATTCTGTCGGGCAATCTCAACGGTCTCCGATTGAAAGATCTGCTTGAGCTCAGGAGATCGGATGTAGATCTCCTTCAGCATGTCCACCTTGCGCTGCAACTCCTCCTTCTCCTTGTTCCTCGCCTCGAGTTCGAGCGCCAACTTCGCCACTCGTTCTCTGTCCTCGCGGAACCATTCATCGACGGTGGACGTGAGCTTGATAACGGCACTGTAATCCTTCACTTCCGTCATGATAATCGCCTTATGGAAGTCCTTCGTTTCTTCTGACACGAAGGTGACCGACTTGGAAAGAGCGTCGAGTCGCACCTTTAGCTCGTCGTTTCGAGAGATTAAGGTGGACAACTCCTCAGCCTGTTTAGCGTTCGACTCTATCAGTGTCTTGTTCGCGGCTTTGAGAACGGCAATTTGTTGATCTTCGCCCTCGCCAGCAGACAATATGGCTACGAGTTGCTCATGGAGGAGTTTGAGCTCCGCCCATTGCGTATCGTGAAGCTTTTTGAGCCCGTCGAAGTGAGAAGAAGAGACCGATAACTCGTTCTGAAGCTGCTTGATTTTCTCGTGCGCGTCGCCGAGCTCGTCTCTTGTCTTGGTTAGCTCAACAAAGTGCTCATTGTAGCGATGTTGCCACTCCAAATTCCGAGAAGACAAGATGGATAAGTTCTGTCTGAGTTTGACTAGCTCCTCGTGCGCAGAAGCGATTTCCTTTTTCTTGGTTTCGACTAAATCCTTCCAACGCTTGATCTGCGAGACAAGATCTGTCGACTTGCTCTGGAACTCGACGATTCTGGACTTCGCGGAATCCAAGTCGCGACGAAGATGGCTTAGATCCTTGCGCGCCGAGGCTAGTTCCTTCTTCTTTGCGACCTCTGAGCTCTTCAGATGTTTGATCTGGCCGATGAGGTCATTCTCCTGCTTCCGGAACACGGAAATATCGTCGGATACAGATTTCAAGTCGCGACGGAGCTGATCGGCTTCCTTGCGCACTGCGTCATTCGAAACCTTCCAAGCCTCAACCTGGGAGTGTGCGTCTGCAAGATCGCGATGAAGTTGATCCCTGATCTCGTCCGCCATCTTAAGCGCAGCGTCTTTAGCGGCACAAGATTCGGTAGCCTTGGCCAGATCAATACCGGCCTGGTGGAGTTTCTCCAGAGCATCCTTAAGCGTGCCTTCCTTCATGATAATTGCGCTTTCCAATGATACAATTTGATTTTGAAGAACCTGGATGATATCGTGGCTCTCCGACTCCTCGCCTTGTAACCTAGCGTGGAGAGCCTTGATCTCTGCCACCCGCTCCTCGTAACGTTTTTGCAGCTCGGTAAGTTCCGCCTGGCATGAACCCAGTTTGCGTTGGATATCGTCACCGCGCTTCTTAGCAGCCTCAATACGCTTTTTATTCTCAGCGTCTGTTTCTTCCCATTTCTTGACATTAGCGGTAAGAGTAGCGACCTTGTCGCCTAGTGCTTTTCTGGAAGATTTCACCTCCTGGAGTTCCTTGTTCAGAGAGAAGACTTTCTCCGACTGCGCCTCGTATTCCTTTTCAAGATTATTGCGCCGAGAGACGGAATCAGATAATTCTTGCTGACGCTTCTTGATGTCCTCCTCCAAGGTCTTAATCGTTTGCCCCCTAGCTTCATCCTCAAGCTCCAGTCGTTTTATTTCTTCTTTGAGGTATTGGATGGTATGTTCTTTGTCTTCGTGATGTGACTTCTCGATCTGGAGCTCCTCGCGCACGGTGGTGAGCTGGATAGATTGAGCCTCAAGTTGAGCCCGAAGCTCAGCAATCCGAGCATCGGAGTCGCTTGACTTGGTCGTGAGATCCTTAACCTGATCGAGAAGGATCGCGATCTCTTTGGATTTGGCATCCTCCGAACCCTTCAGGTGCTCAACCTCGGCTTCCAGAGAGGCAATGGTGCCGTCTTTGGCTTCATTGGACGCCCTGTAGCACTGATATTCTCTGCTGAGATCGAGGATTTTAGCTGATAGTTCCTTGTGTTGCTCGATGTGATGCGAGGTGGAATTAGCAAATTCGTCCTGGATCTCTTTGATCTTTGCGAGGGCATTCGCGAGTTCTTCTGCAGTCGCATCATGCGTACGCTTCCAATGATCGACCTGGTCCTGAAGAGATTTGATGGCGCGCTCGCTTTGCGACGCCCCCGCTTCGAGTTTGTCGCGGGCGTCACTGACCTCCTTCATCAGAGCTTCTTTCAACTTCCGGAGTTCAGTGTTCTGCGATGTGATCGTTGCGAGATCTCCATGAAGTGTCTCCATCTCCGCCTTCATCTTCTTCCACACATCAGTGATTCCACATTTGCCATCCGCGCCATCGGGGATCAAGTTCGTAATCCGATGAATTTCGTCATGAAGGGAGCTGAGTTCTTTCGACAGGGCCTCGCAGCGTTTCGCGAGATCATTCTTTTCAGCCGAAGAACTGGAAAGTTCCCCACGAAGGCGATCAGTCTCCTCCTTCGCAGACTTGAGTTGCTTCTCCTTCATATCGATTTCACTCTTCGCATGAGCGATCTCGGTTCCACGGGAGGTGATGGTGTGCTCCAACTTCTTGACCAGCGAGGTCTTTTCTTCGAGTTCCTTCTTAGCAGAAGCAATGTCTTTAGACAGCGTGTCGACGTGCTTCTTGAGACCGCTCGTATGAATACCGTGATCCTTCAGAAGCTTCTCCTTGGCCTTGTGCTCTGCGTTGAAACACTCCTCCTTCGCAGCCAATGCCTGCTTCAATCCATCGACTACCGCAGTGAGTTTGCAAACCTCACGACCATTCTCCTGAGCCTTGGTGGTAGCAGTTTTGAACTTGATCTGGACATCATGGAGTTTCTTGGACTGCTCGTCAAAGTGCTTCTGGAGAGATTCGCGCGCGGAGTCAGAGGCTGTGAACTTCCTCTCGGACTCGTCGTACGCTTGGACAGTTGCAGTGATCTGGGCTACCTTCTCAGCATCCGACTTCTTCCACCGATTGACCTCGGCCCCAAGGGAGGCGATTATACGATCCTTTTCTTTAATTGACGACGCCTGAGCCTTCACCTCTTCGCGCAGGGAAATGTTTTCACGCGACTGCGCGTCCTGGCACTCTTTGAAAGCAGATAACTTGGAATTCGCAGAAGCGAGATCGCGGGAAAGTAAGTTTTTCTCTCGTTCGAGGGCTTGGATCTCCTTAATCCTTTCTCCGTCCGTGATCTTCTGTCGGGTGATTTCAGCAGTGAGTGTTACGATTTGGCGACCTTTCTCGTCGCGAGTCCAGAGCGCCACTTTGAGATCGCGGCGCTCGGCTTCAAGACTCTTCACTAGATCATCATAGCTCTTCTTGAGCTCGGTCAACTGGGTGGATGTAGTGGTTAAATCCGACTGGAGCTGCTTCAGATCCGCGTTCGAGATGTCGATATAACCTTTACCACTTCCGCCTTTCTTCCATTTGCTGACACGGGTGATGACAGTCGTGACCGTGGAAGTGATCATTGTAATGCTAGTCGTGATCGTGGTGACGACCAAATCTGAGAACCCGGATGCATCGTAATTGCGGAAGGAATCGAGCTCGATCCGAAGCTGGCTAACTTGAGAATTTGCGTATGCCAACTGCTGCCGAAGGGTCTCTGCTTCCTCTCGAGCGGACGCAAGTATCCCCCCAAAGGTTCGTTCGCAATTGTCGTGTTCACCAAACACAGAGGAGAAGAAGCGAGCGTTCTCTTCATCATGCGAATGTTGTAATTCAAGAAACCTCTTCTTTGCGGAACTGAACGAGTGTTTCGGCAGCGTCCAGGTTTCAACGACCATCGAGCCGGAGAGCGGTGTGGAGGGGGAGCTGGTGAAGACAGGGGAGTGCTGTCCGTAGTGGATTGACGCCTTATGCACCCCGTTTTGAGTGGCATGTCCCCCATTCTGGATGGTAGTGATCGTCCGTTCCTCGACTCTGGTAACGCTTGTGCTCTGATCAGAGATTTCTGAGACTGAATCTGTGAGACAATACGGTGATGAGACTACGAGAAAGAGAAAAAGCCCTCCTCACACTTACCGGCTGTCAAACTCGAATGAACTGACTGCGACAACAACTCAACTTTATCGCCTTCGTGGTGTTCATCGGAAGATTCATGTTTCTGTCGGAGAACAGTAAGATCCATGGAGGACTTATGAAAAAGCAACTGTCTCATTACCTCGTCGACCACTAAGACGACTTCTCCCTCCTTGGAGGGTACAGATTCAGAGGGCTGACTCTGCGCTGGTTTATGGGAAGGATGGAGGAGTACGTCCAACGCTGGCTACAGGAAGGTTAGTCTGAAACAGACTCGCCTCAAGGAGTTCTTATTCGTTACCTGAAGTATGTTTCCTGGCTGCATTGGTTTTTCTGCTCCGCCGCCCGCTGAGAACAACGAGAAACTGTGTGGCTTGAACATGATAGCACGATAAACACTGGAAAACGGCTGATGTTAAGAGAGATATTCGTGGAGTCGAGAGATTCGAGTCTCACCCTTTCAATGAGATAGGAAGTTATCGGTGGGGGCCGTAAAAGAGATGGTTTCCCTTAAATACGCCAACATGTCTCTGGTGAAGGATGAGTGCAAACGTAAGTACCGAATGAGAAGGACGTTCACCTGATGGCAGATGGACACGTCTCGGCGATTCACTTCCCCGACTCCCATGGTAGTGGGAGGAGGTTCTCTTT
>JBBPMM010000171.1:0-36971 GCA_038090335.1 Solioccasus polychromus | reverse complement strand
TGGCACAAGGAACGACGCAGGGACGAGACAAGGCGGCGGGCGTTCTTCTGCGACGTCCACGGATCTAGTACACGGTGATACCTGGGCCCCGCCCGCGAACCATGCCAGGCCCAGAACAGGGGTTGGTGCCCAGAACAGGGATTAGTGCCGGACCCCGGGAAAAAAAGGTACCCGGCTATTGTCCATCATTTTTTCTTCAGGTGGTCTTCCACTGCCATCACCTAGACGCCCGGACTCGAGCACCCGACCTTTGGCACACGACGAATAGTTATTGTGAACATCCAAGACGGATTTCAAAGTTCCCTCGTTACAGCTGCTCGCAAGCATAACCTTGGTCCCACACCGGGCTGCGCCATGCCCTACCCGACTGGAGCATCAACTCGACTTTCAAGTGGCTTTCAGGCTCACCTGCCCCGCTCCTATTGTCCACCCTCCTCCCCGGCACCGGCGCGCGGGGTCTGTCTGTCCACTTCCGATACCTTGCGCGATGTGTGATCATCAGCAGGTACCGTCAATGTTTGATCGGCCTCTGGTTGCCTGGGTCTGTCGGTGCCTGGTCTGCCACGATCAGCAGAAACAGACTAAGTATATGCGCCATTCATGGCAGGCCCTGGTCAAGTCTCGAGCAACGGAATATGCAATTCTACCAGCCGACCCGATGAGTATATAACCTCTTTGCTACGCGACTGTAGGAGGGAGAGGTTTGACCGAGGAAATATGCGGTAAGAGTGATGGAAGATGTGACGGACATGAACAAGGCCGGGAGGTAGGTGTCGATGAGGCAGGAAATACTGTATGCCCCAATGGACTTACGATGACACCGGCGAGACGTGGCTTTGCGACTGGGAACCGCCTGGTGAATCGAAGCTTGGTACATCCAGCAACCCGAGCCGGTCCTACTGTTCCTCGACCGATACGCTGGACTCCCGTCGTCAGTCTTCCGGCGTCGTTCTCTTGCTCGGAAAAACAAACGGAAGCTCATCGATTATCGATCAGACATCGCGTTAGGTCCTCTCTCAAACGTCACGCCATGCCGGATCCCCGGAAACCATACTCTGGCCCTATTAAACTCGTCATAGCGTTCGATATCGATACGACATACAGCGGTGTCGCATATTGTATTCTCGAAAATGGATAAGTTCCCGAGGTTTTGGGAGTCACGAAGCAAGTTTTTCATCTCTTTCTCAGATCGAATCATCTTAACCAGCTGTAGGTTTCCCGGACAGGAATCGGTCCGCGGTGATGCCAAAGTATCATCTCTCTTATACTACGATAATAACGGATATCCCATGGCCAAGGGCGCCGTGGTGCTTGATGAAGGCGTGATTGAGACCGCGATGAGTGAGGGGTGGTCAAAAGCCGAATGGTTGGTGAATGGCCCACTCTCGGAGAGCACGGTATAGTCATCTCGCCGGTTTCAGGTGGAAGCTTCACCTCTGCCCGAAATATTTGTCTTCCTCAATCAACCCGAGCAACGATTTTCCCCCGCTACCACCTGGGAAATCTGCCGTGGACGTTCTCTCCGATTTCATCAAGTATCTCTTCGAGTGCACCAAAACTTATATCCAAGAGCATTATCTTGCGTTCTCCTGGTCATCTGTCGAGGATTCTATCGAGTACATCTTTACTCACCCGAATGGCTGGGAGGGGGTCCAACAACAGTTATACCGCCGAGCGATTGAGCGCGCTGGCCTCGTCCCCAGTACGCCGGAGGGCCGATCGGGCGTTTACCTACTAACGGAGGGAAAAGCGAGCCTTCACTTCTGTGTCCCGAATCTTCTCAAATTGGAGAAGGCTAATCCAGACGAGAAAGTCGACCAAGATGTTCCTGAAGGGGTTGTTATCATCGACCCCGGTGGTGGTACTATCGACTTGAGCGTATTTTCAATGACTTACAATCCGATCTCCTGCAAAGAGATCGCTCCCGCTGAATGTATGTTGTTCTCGCTGACACGGAATTCGCTACTTATTGCGCGCTGCACTCTTCTAGGTAGATTGCAAGGTTCAGTCTTTGTTACTCGCCGGGCCAAGGTCCTGATACAAGGCTGGTGTTTTATACTTCTTTATGCGACGTCGATGACGAACCCGGGAAATTATTACGACAGACAAGCTTGAAGGCTGGGAACACTCTAGTCCCGAGGATATAGACGAATATACACGCGAATTCGATCGAACCGCAAAGATCACCATCAGAAGTGACGAAGAACCGGCCTATATCAAGGTTGATGGCCGTCGCCTGTATAGCTCAAAGTATAACATTTCATATGGAAAACTGAAGTTGTCAGGGTAAGAATTGTTCGAACTCGTGTATATCCGATGATTGTCTGATACCATGTACTTTAGCAAAGAAGCCAGTGGTCTATTCGAAGAATCTATTGACGCGATCATTAGCGCGTTCGAACAGCAGGAGAAATCTGCTAAGACGCAGATTACTGTTTGTTTGGTCTTTTTGAATTACTCGTTGTATTCATTCGGATCTTCAGACGGCGTTCCTCGTTGAGGGCCTTTCGACGAATGACTGGCTTCGGTTACGACTTCAGTCGTATTTCGCCTCCAAGAATATCAAGACGCGCCGTCGGTACAACCATATGTACGTGCTTGTAAAGGATGCGTGCGCTTTAAGTCTCTGACGCATGTCTAGAAACAAGGCGGTTGCAAATGGGGCAGTGATATGTCGTGTTGATCGTGATAATCACCTAATCTCATCGCGAGCGACCCTGATAGAAGATATGCACGGGAAAACGTTTATCATACAACTCGCTGGTCTTTGGTTCACATTTTATAAACTAGACCTCGAAAAAATCATCGAGAAACTGCGGAACCAGGGATTCGACCTTCAGCGAGCACTCGATCAGAAAACAGATAAATTCGATGCCACTTCCAAACAGCCTTCGGACTCCCAACGCGCATTGCATCTAAAGGAGAAAGAACTCGAAGAGTCGTGTACGCCCATTACCACACTGGCTTGCCCATTTTTGTGCTGACGTCCAGAGAAGTGGAGACTATCCATCAACTCTACACCGAGCTCGCCGGCTCGAAAGATCTCATTCGTGCATACGAGAATATATATGAATGCGAAATCTTGCACGCCAAAGACCATACAGCCGATGCAGCAAATGTTTTGCGCAGAATTACTGATACCGCGAGCGAGGAGATCAGAACAAATAAATTCATCATGAATAGGTTTGCCGGTGAGTTCTCCGACATCCTACCAAAGTTTAATTCAGACATGTACCCTAGATTTGACAAGACGCTGCATCAGAAAGCTGAAAAGCCTTGGAAATCCATCGCATCGATAACGTCATCCAGCAATATTTCCGATATGCTATATTCTCCCATACTTGGGATGGAAGCGAACCGTCGTTCCAAGACGTCCAGAACAAGTCGGTTCACGAACTAGAGAAATCGCCGAAGCTCGCCAAATTGGCCAAGTTCTGTCAAATGGCAATGGATGCCGGTTTGTGCTGGGCATGATCCGATACATGCTGTATCAATAAACTAGACAGCCCGATTCTTCAAGAATCGCTGACGTCCATGTACAAAGTATCACAACTCCGCCCTCACGGTCATTCACCTGGTGTGCGTGCCATCCGACAAGAAGCACCTTCGTGCTCTCATACGGTGTTTTTGGAACACGCGGGCCTGGACACTGCAAGAATTTTTCGCATCCAGGGTAGTCAGATTTTACACGGAGGATTGGCAAATTTATCTTCCCGATGAGATCACGTACAACCACAAAGAGTCGGCCGTCATTATGGCTGAGATGGCAGCTGCAACAGGAATTGATGCACAAGTCCTTCTCTCCCTCCGTCCGGGATCGAACGATGTACGGCAAAAGTTGTGCCTTGCTGTGACGCATATCGCCACAAAGCAAGAAGACATTGCTTACTCTCTCTTCAGCATACTCGACGTTTCCATCCCTGTCACGTATGGAGAGGGTCAGCAATGTGCACTTGGCCGGCTCCTGAGCGAGGTTCTGAATGTCTCAGGAGATGCCACTATCCTGGCGTGGACGGGGAGGGCGTCCGAATACAACAGCTGTCTCCCTGCAGAGATTACAGTCTATCGCGAGCTACAGTCTCCCTACACTCCAACCCCCATCGAAGATGACATAATGGAGCAGTTGATGGCAGATCTACAGACGTCTTTCAAGTCAGCAGTCGTGTTATATGACCGCTTATCAGCCTCCGACTACCACGTTTCTCTGGACGTCTCCTGGCCTTGCAATGTATGACGTTCTCACTACGACATCTTTCAATAATAGAAGGCGGACCTCTTCGGGTTTATTGTGCTACGATCGGTGGACTCGGGAATGTGGAAGTCAAGACGACAGAGGACCTGACCGCATTTTCTCGTCTATTCCCCGTACATCCGTGGTTGAGGGGTCTCACTAATCCTGCTCCTCTTGACATGTTCGACATTGGTGCCGGACCATTCCTACCACTCCATGAAAACGACGGGCATGAAAATGCCGCACTCGCGATGCCAGGCCCGTCCTCTTCACAGCAGCAGTGTCTTGACAAGCAAACGAAGGCGCTACGGTTCTTTGTACGTCTCCGACAACCATTTGGGGGGCTGTTGCTCGCCGCTCTGTCGAACCGGGAACTCAGGCGTGTCGCATCAGATCATCTCATCACTGCTCAGCTGCTCCGGAACATCACGCCTGATCAATTGGCTTCGTTGATACACACGATAGACGTCGTCTGGTTCACATCGTTTTCCTTCTGTCACATTTGTTTGCTATCTCGTTTTCACTGCATGTAGAGTATCATCACAGTGTTTCGTATTACTCGTATATCCTTCTCCCGGCGTATCTGTTAACGCAATCTGATGTTCGAGGTCTACCCATGCCAACCCGTTCTCTCGCACTCAACGCCACAACGACAATGCAGTAGGAGGGTGTTATCGATGAACAACGACATGGCAAGAAAACAGCGAGGACCACTTGTAATCCGGATGAATCGATCTACTCCTTTCTCCTTTGCAGGTCAACATGGACGTGAAGCTATTACCGTAATGACGACGACTTATGAGAGTACGAGGGCGACTGGGACACAACAACGACGGGTACGCGATACAATGATGACGCGGGACAACGACAACAGGGTCGCAAGGACGATGAAGATGGTAAGGGACACGAGGGCGGCGGGGACACCAGTCCGACCCTGCCGCCCCGTCGTCAGCCGGAGTATATTTCCCCCAACAACCCCAAGACCCTTTTGACGATCGCCATGCCTTCGTATCCGCACCAGTTCCACGACGCACGCAGCTCGCCTCGCAATCATCGAGGCCAAGATGACTGCGGTTGTGGCATCTGGAATCTGTCACATGCAGGTCAAATCCCCAAAACTCTAATCGGTTGAAACGACTGTCACTGCGGGAGGAAGGAAGACGCATCGACCGGGAAGTACCAGGAAAACGGCGCAGGCAGTTGAGATGGGGAGACGTAATGTCGAAGAAGTCAACGGCTGAGACCGAATATCGAACATCAAGGAAGGCCGAGTATATGTATACCAAGCACGTCGATGAATCCGCGAACAGCGCGGATACATCAGTTGACACGACCGCGGCCACGATGACAGTACACGCGTCAACGGACGCAGTTACACCCAGCCTCGAACTCAGCACCTTGCTCGAGGGGGAGCAAGACAGTCGGAAGACGATTGACGATGTATAAACCATCTGAGGGGGCCGACGACAAACACCAGCCAGTGAGCCTAGTCAGGTCCGCAACCCAAACCGCCCGATAAGCACATCGCATATGTGTATCCACGGAGATGACACCATGAAGGCGGAAGGCCGGACGGCATCACCAGAAGTCTCACAGAGCCATTTGACTGAGAGCGTGAGCATGGGGAATGGTAAAGTTCGGTTCGGCTCGACCTCCATGTCTTCATCATTCGTCAGTGTGCTCTCCTCGCCGACATCATCCGAGAACCTTCTTGGTTCCCGGTTGATGTTCTTCGCAGTCGTCGTCATCGTTGCTCCAAGTCACTTTCCGACGACCTTGGTCCTTCACCTCGACCATCTCAGGAGGAGATGAAAACGAGGATGAACAAGTGGTGAAAGTCGCATGGCCTCGCATGAGCGATAAAATACGGCCGACGACGTGAACGGTCAGCACGACGAATTAGTCACAAGTCAGAATGACAGAGCACACAGACTCGCACGCGCCTCTGCCACATGCATAGAACAGACCGAGATGTACGAAGGCATACCAGGACCTCTTACACATTCCGACACTCCACTAGATCCGAGACGCGTCCGCAGCGCTCTGATGGTGCGGTGGCTCGTCGACTGGACTCGCAGTTGTTCGCTCCTTAACGTGTGGTGGTGACACCTCCCGGGCCCTCTGACTTGTTCATGGCACCCGCTATGGAACAGCGATGTCAACGTTAGGAACACAACGCCATAACGTGCCAATCCGCTTACCTGAGCCACCAGTATCACGCGATATACCCACGCAGTCCTAGTGCTTCGAGCTCGACAGCGAGCACACAGTGACCAGGCAAAGAGCGCAACGCTAGACGACGGGAGCATCATTAACGGAAAGCTCATCCACGCCTTCGAAACACGAGAAAACCAATGTTTCGGGTGCTACCACCGAATTCTGAGATATCGAGACCTATAGGTACTGTCGTGTCCGGTCCGCGATCTATGATGAGGCGGAATTGTTTCGCTGCTGGGTTGTGGGTTGTGGTCAAAATATTGACTACAATGTAGATGCACGTGCGTTTTTTGGGGGGTTTTTTCTTAGTCGGTCGTTCATTCATGTGTGGTCTCGCGATCGCTGGACGGGAGGGCGTTGAGCGGATCCCGAAACCGGCCATTTGTGATTTGGATGTCTGGATGGTGGCTCGCTGGATATGCAAATGTCGACGAGACCATCAGTAAGAGAGACGAAATTTTGAAGATGTTGGGCTAGTGTAGGACAGGGTGCCCAAGACTCGAAGGAGGTCCAGTATGTGTATTTATCTCAATCAGCATGAGTCTGCTTTATTCGAGTTCTAGTTGATCGCGCCACCACGTGACCACGCGACGCTTATCTAAGCAATAGCTCGCTACCAAGCAAACTAAGTTGAAACGGACTAATTACTCTATGTGATACCTAAAACATCGCAGGCAAAGCACCATGTAAACAACTTGCAGCCAAGTCTGCTGTACGTAAAATAGGTGTTATAATGTGAGTGATGTTGAGCACTGACTGGACACTCTTTCCTTCAGACGATTAGTGGAATAAAGAAGCCTCATCAACTCCATCCCGAAATGGTTGCTCTCTGTGAAATTTGTTGATACCAAAAGTTGACTGAGTAGCTGATTCACGTGTTGCCTCTCCAATGACTTGTTTGTAAAATTGCACAGGACTCTAAGGTTGACGATTTATTTTAATTGTAATCGGGGGCTTCCTTTTTGGTCTGATAGTTAGCATAACTTTGTCCTGAGCCGCCGACATCACATGGATGCAAAAAGTGCCAGCCTTTGTTGCGGATGTCATTAGGAGTAGGCTGACATATTTTCCAGTCGAACAGCTACATTCACAAGCGAGATCCCTTGCCAACAAATTTGAGCAAGAGGGGGAAATCAGTTACGTCCACGATGCAACTTGGTGCTGAGGTAGTAACCTCGAGGCTCTCACACATGTTTGAGTCGCACTTAGAGGAACCCAACCAACTCGGATGATGCATCGGTCAATATCCAAAGTCTGGAAATCGCATTGTTACCGTCAACCCACCTGCGAGTGGGAAGAAGAAGGCAAACCAACCGAGGTCAACCGGCGTGGTCTGATTCAAAAACTTTTTGGCGCACTACCCGAGCGAGTTTTCCCGCAAGTATTGGTTAGTCAGGAAGTGACTCGTTCAACTTCAGTGTTCCGATAACTCCTCCAAAACTCTGACGATACTCAATTTACCGTAGAAATTCGGTTCACCACATCTCATAACTCCTGTAATGTAAGTGAGCATGTTCTCGTGGCCGGCGACCAACTTAGTGAGCCGACTTTTTCGTCAAGGTTGTCGAATGGACCTTCAGGAACAACGGGAAACCGTTCACTCTAGAAGACTGGGACCGGCTCGCAAAGGTCGGTACGTTCACTCTTGCTCTGTCGTTCCTACCTGAATCTTACTTCTGTCCAGCCAAGAGAAATCTTGATCCGGTGTCTATCAGGACATTTGGTGTTAGTGAGCCATTGCCACTAATGCAATATATGCAACTGAATCTTCGTCCTTTGATAGGCTTTTACAGCATGTTTTCTGTCACTGATTCTCCTTCAATATTATCTGGGGGTACGTCTTTTCTATTCGATGTGATATCTTGTATGAATATGGTTGCAGGGCATGCAATGTGTGGTTGTGTCGCAGTGCCAAGGAAGACACGTACGATTACTATCTATGCACATTCTCTTTGCGACTCACAAAAGAAGGGATCGCCACATAACTCTGTCAAGTTTTTTTTCGGTACGGTCAAGCTTGGCGATGTTTTGTTCTTCGAGACCATCCTTTCGGAGGACTTGGACATTCTGAGCCGACGAGACCATCACGGTGAGTTCTCTCCGCTCCTGGTCGCTCTGGAGAATGATCGCTTTGTTATACATTCAGTCGACCAGCAACACATGGGTAGCTCGAGTTCGGCGCGTGCCACTGGCTCGGAGTCCATCGACGTCTCCTCAGTCGAACGGTCAAGGGTTCGAAAAACGTCCTAGGTCGACCCTGGTCAAGGGCTTATTAGTGTTGGGAAACGAGCATCAAGCCATTAGAGAAAACTCGACCGAACTCATCAAGTTTAAATCGTTTTTGTCGCCACATCAACGAGCTCGAGTTGAACGTTTAACTAGAAACATTTTGTTTCTTTTTCCGAATAAGAGTCGAATCAACAGGTCGACGACCCAAAAGATGGTTTTAGGATTACTTACGGAGATCTATCTTGGCCTGATAATCTTTAAGCGCAGTACTTGCTGAGCGACCCGGCTAGCGAGCATCTGAGGCCCGAGGTTTCGGAGCTTCTTCAGATAGGCCGGATTCGGCTTTCACAGACGCCGGACACCAACATACATTGCGACCCGTTTGAAAACGGGCGTGTCATTGCTTTTCGCAAGTCTTGTTCATCCCTCGCAAACGAGTACAGTTCTCCGGACGACACACATTGTATCAAATGACCAAATATTATTCATCGCTACAAATAGACTTCATTAATTGATTGATCAGATGGTCCACTGACACCATTCCTCTGCGTGAGTTTTGTGGCATTTTATGACGGTTTGGCTTTCTCACGATCGAGGGCAAAACTAATATAGAAAACGCGGCCTCCGGATGCCATTCTTGACGATCGCTGGGGAATTTCTCTCCCATCTACGGTCATATCGGAGACAGGTAGAAGAGGCGACTAACTAGCCCAAAAGATACGGACCACGATGATTGAATACCCTCAGTGGCGTCGTCTGTTTAATTTCATGTTCATATCTCTGTAGTCTGAAAACCGAATGCGACGATTATACCGCATCAATAGCTGTGGGTTCAGTATGTAGAAATTCGGACTTTGTTGCGAATGGGAGACGAGGATGAGCACAATTTCATAACCCCAAAGTGCATGCACGTATTAGCAAGTATGTAGAGCCACGTAGGCAGAAAAGTGTACAAAGGGGAGAGTCCGAGGAAGGGATCGTGGTAGGATACAAAAGATAAAAAAACAATAAAACAGGAAAGGAGCAGTGGAGTTGTGTTGAGGCGGTGTGTACGTGACGACGCGCGCACAATCGTCCGTGTCAAGATATGGCAGATAAAAAAAGAATAAAAAAGAAAAGGAGCGGTATGTCACAGACAATGTTATAAGGCGGTGTTCGCCGCAACCTAGTGCTCCAGCGTGACTTCCAAATTTCCAACCTGCGTAGTGGTGGCCACCCCATTCTGTCGGGTAATCTCAACGGTCTCCGATTGAAAGATCTGCTTTAGCTCGGGAGATCGGATGTAGATCTCCTTAAGCATGTCCACCTTGCGCTGCAACTCCTCCTTCTCCTTGTTCCTCACCTCAAGTTCAAGTGCCAACTTCGCCACTCGTTCTCTATCCTCGCGGAACCATTCATCGACTGTGGACGTGAGTTTGATGACGGCACTGTAATCTTTCACCTCCGTCATGATAACCGACTTGTGGAAGTCCTTTGTTTCGTCCGATATAAAGGTGGAAGACTTGGAAAGAGCGTCGAGCTGCGCTTTTAGTTCATCGTTCCGAGAGATTAAAGTAGACAGCTTCTCTGCCTGTTCAGCGTTTGCCTCTTTCAGCGTCTTGATCTGGGCTTTAAGAACGGTAATTTTTTCGTCCTCGCCCTCGCCAGCAGACAATATGTCTACGAATTGCTTATAGAGGAATTCGAACTCCGCCAATTGCGCATCGTGAAGCTTTTGGAACCCATCGAGGCGAGAAGAGGAGGAGGATAACTCCTTCCGGAGCAGCTCAATTTTTTCGTGCGCCTCGCCGAGCTCGTCTCTTGTATCAGTGAGCTCAACGAGCTGTGCATTGTAGCGAAGTTGCCACTCCAAATTCTGGGAAGACAAGACGGATAGTTTCTGTCTGAGCGTGCCCAACTCCTTGTGCGCAGAAGCGATCTCCATTTTCTTGGTTTCGACCAAATCCTTCCAATGCTTGATCCGGGAGTCAAAATCTGTTGACTTCCTCTGGAACTCGACGATTCTGGACTTCGCGGAAGCCAAGTCGCGACGAAGATGGTTCAGATCCTTACGCGCTATGGCTAGCTCCTTCGTCTTTGCAGCCTCTGAACCCTTCAGGCGTTCAATCTTGGTAGTGGACTCTGTCGCTTGCTGTCTGAATGCGGAAATATCATCGAGTGCAGATTTTAACTTGCGGCTGAGCTGATCGGCTTCTTTGCGCGCGACGTCATCCGAACTCTTCCAACTCTCGGCCTGGGAGCGTGCATCTGCAAGATCGCGATGGAGTTGACCTATGGTTTCACCGGCCTTCTTGAGCTCTTCATCCTTAGCAGCGTAAGATTCGGTAGCCTTGTCCAGATTAATACCGGCCTGACGGAGTCTCTCCAGAGCAGTCGCAAGTTCGCCGTTCTTAACGATAATTGCGCTTTCCAATGATTCAATTTGAACGCGAAGGGCGTGGATGATATCGTGGCTCTCCGATTCCTCGCCTTTTAACTTGGCGTGTAGAGCATCGATCTCTACTAGTCGCTCCTTGAAACGTTTTTGCAGCTCCTCGAGTTCCGCTTTGCTGGAACCCAGTTCCCGTTTGAAATCGCCGGCGACCTTCTCAGCTTCCTCAATACGCTTTTTATTCTCAACATTCGTGTCCACCCATGTCTTGACCTCAGCCGTAAGAGTAGCGACCTTGCAACGCAACTCTTCGCTGCGCGATGTTGTCGCCTGGAGCTCGTTGCTCAGAGAGAGGACCTTCTCCGATAGCTTATCGCCTTCGCCCATGAGATGTTTGCACCGAGAGTCGGAGTCAGATAAGTCTTGCCCAAGCTTCTTGACCCTCTTCTCCAAGTTGTCAATCGTCTGTCCCTTATCTTTGTCCTCTTTCTCCAGTCGCTCGATTTCTTCGTTAAGGTGCATGATGGTATGTTTGTTGTCTTCGTGATGCGATTTCTCAATCTGGAGCTCCTCGCGCACAGTGGCGAGCTTGATAGATTGATCCTCGAGTTGAGCCATGAGCTCAGCAATCCGAGTTTCGGAGTCGTTTAACTTGGTCGTGAGCTCCTTAACCTGGTCAAGAAGACGCGAGATCTCTTCGGATTTAGCAGCCTCCGAACCTTTCAGGTGTTCAACCTCGGCTTCCAGAGATGCAATGCGAACGTTTTTGGCTTCATCGGTCGCCGTGTGGGCCTCAATTTGTTTGCGGAGATCGAGGATTTCATGTGATAGTTTCTCGTACTGCTCGATGTGATGCGAAGTGGAAGCAGTAAAGTTATCTTGGAGCTCTTTGGCCTTTTTGAGGGCATTCATGAGATCTTCTGCAGTCGCATCATGCGTACGTTTCCAATGATCAACCTGGTCCTGAAGAGATTTGATTGTGCGCCCGCTTTGCAGAGTCTCCGCTTCGAGTTTGTTGCGGACATCGCTGACCTCTTTCGTAAGAGCTTCTTTCGACTTCTCAAGTTCAGCTTTCTGCAACGTGATCGCTGAGAAATCTTCACGAAGTGCCTCCATCGCCCCCTTCATCTTCTTCCATGGATCAGTGAATCCACCTTTGCCAGCTGTGCCCTCGGGAATCAAGTTCGTAATCCGATGGACCTCATCATGAAGAGAGCTAAGTTCTTTCGACAGGGCCTCGTAGCGCTTCCGGAGCGCTTCCTCTCGAGATAAAGAACTAGAGAGTTCGTCACGAAGGCGCTTAGTCTCCTTCTCTGCAGACTTGATCTGCTTCTCCTTCTTATCAATTTCGCTCTTCGCATGGGCGAGGTCAGTTCCGAGGGAGGTGATGTCGTGCTTTAACTTCTTGACCAGCGAGATCTTTTCATCGAGCTCCTTCTCAGTAGAGACAATGCCTCTAGATAGTTCGTCGATGCGCTTCATGAGACCGCTTGTATGAATACCGTGATCCTTCACAAGCTTCTCCTTGGCCCTGTGCTCATCGTCGAAACGCTTCTCCATCGCAGCCTTTGCTTGCTCCAATCCTTTGACTTTCGCGGTGAGCTTGGAGACTTCACGACCATTCTCCTCGGCCTTGGTCGTAGCAGCCTTGAGCTCGCCCCGCACATGATGGAGTTCCTTGGACTGCTCGTCAAAGCGCTTCTGGAGAGATTCGCGTGCGGAGTCGGAGGCTGTGAACTTCCTCTGGGACTCGTCGTACGCCTGGACGGTTGCAGCGATCTTGGCTGCCTTCTCAGCATCCGACAACTTCCACCGTTTGACATCGGCTTCAAGAGAGGCGATTATACGATCCTTTTCTTTAATCGACAACGCCTGAGTCTTCACCTCTTCGCGCAGGGAAATGTTTTCACGCGACTGCGCGTCCTGGCATTCTTTGAAAGCAGATAACTTGGAATTCGCAGAAGCGAGATCGCGGGAAAGTGAGTTTTTCTCTTGTTCGAGGGCTTCGATCTTCTTGGCCCTTTCTCCGTTTGCGGTCTCCCACTGGGTGGCTTTAGCAATGAGTGATGCGATTTCGCGACCTTGCTTGTCGCAAGTCGACAGCGTCGCTTTGAGAACGCGGCGCTCATCTTTAAGACTCTCCACTAGGTCGCCATAACTCTTCTTGAGTTCGGCCAACTGGGTGGATGTAGTGGACAAATCCGACTGGAGCTGCTTCAGATCCGCGTTCGAGATGTCGATATAACCTTTACCACTCCCGCCTTTCTTCCATTTGCCGACACGGGTGAAGACAGTTGTGATCGTGGTAGTGATCGTTGTAATGCTAGTCGTGATCGTGGTGACGACCAAATCTGAGAACCCGGATGCATCGTAATTGCGGAAGGAGTCGAGCTCGATCCGAAGCTGGCTAACTTGAGAATTTGCATATGCCAACTGCTGCCGAAGGATCTCTGCTTCCTCTCGAGCGGACACAAGTATCCCCCCAAAGGTTCGCTCGTAATCGTCTTGTTCACCAAACACAGAGGAGAAGAAGCGAGCGTTCTCTTCATCGTGTGAATGTTGTAATTCAAGAAACCTCTTCTTTGCGGAACTGAACGAGTGTTTCGGCAGCGTCCAGGTCTCAACGACCATCGAGCCGGAAAGTGGTGTGGAGGGAGAGCTGGTGAAGACAGGAGAGTGCTGTCCGTAGTGGATCGACGCCTTATGCACCCCGTTTTGAGTAGCATGTCCCCCATTCTGGATAGTGACCATCCGTTCCTCGACTCTGGTGACGCTTGTGCTCCGATCAGAGATTTCTGAGACTGAATCTGTGAGGAAATACAGTGGTGAGATTACGAGAAAGGGAAGAAACCCTCCTCATACTTACCGGCTGTCAAACCCGAATGGACTGACTGCGACAACAATTCAAGTTTACCGCCTTCGTGGTGTTCATCAGAAGATTCATGTTTCTGTCGGAGAGCAGTCAGACCCATGGAGACTTATGAAAAAGCAATTGTCTCATTACCTCGTCGACCGCCAAAACGACTTCTTCCTCCTTGGAGGGTACAGATTCAGAGGGTTGACTCTGCGCTGGTTTATGGGAAGAATGGAGGAGTACATCCAACGCTGGCTACAGGAGGGTTAGTTTGAAACAAATTCGCCTCAAGGAGTTCTTATTCGTTACCTGAAGTATGTTTCCTGGCTGCATTGGTTTTTCTGCTCCGCCGCCCGCTGAGAATAACGAGAAACTATGTGGCTTGAACATGAGAGCACGATAAGCACTGGAGAACGACTGATGTTAAGAGAGATATTCGTGGAGTCGAGAGATTCAAGTCTCACCCTTTCAATGGGATAGGGAGTTATCGGTGGAGGCGTAAGAGAGATGGTTTCCCTTAAATACGCCAACATGTCTCTGGTGAAGGATGGAATGCAAACGTAAGTACCGAATGAGAAGGACGTTCACCTGATGGCAGATGGACACGTCTCGGCGATTCACTTCCCCGACTCCCATGGTAGTGGGAGGAGGTTCTCTTTTTTTTCGAAAGACAACGGCAAAGGGCAAGGGTCTAGCTCGCAATGGACGGCACAAATGAGCGGCACAAGGAACGACGCAGGAACGAGACGAGGCGGCGGGCGTTCTTCCGCGACGTCCACGGATCTTACGCGGCGATACCTGGGTCCCGCCCGCGAACCATGCCAGGCCCAGAACAGGGGTCGGTGCCCAGAATAGGGATTAGTGCCGGATCCCGGGGAAAAAAAGGTACCCGGCTATCGTCCATCTTTTTTTTTTCAGGAGGTGGTCTACTGTACGAAATATTCCATCACCTAGACGCCCGGACTCGAGCACCTGACCTTTGGCATACAATGATCGCACATAGTTATGGTGAACATCCAGGACGGATTTCAAAGTTCCCTTGTTTCAGCCGCTCGCAAGCGTAACCCTAGCCCCATACCGGCGCCATGCCCTCCGCGATACGAGCACCAACTGAATAAACTCGACTCTCAAGAAACTTTCAAGCTTAACCCCGCCCCGCTTCTGTTAGCCACCCTCCTCCTTGGTACCTGCGCGCGGGGTCTGTCTGCCCACTTCCGATACCTCGCGCGATGTTGTGCACGGATCGCGGTGGGTGAAGAACGCGGGGACAACGTGTCTAGGCTCACCTTTCGTGCGTTTATTCGTGGCACGTATTTCCTATCCAAGAATATTCGACGTCGAAGATGGCAAATGGGCTACTATGGACGTTTGATTAGCCATCGTGCAAAACGCCGATAAACCGTCTTGAACCCCAAGTTCTTTCTGCGTCGCGCACGACCTCTTGCCAATGGCCGTACGTGTTTACTAGTTGGTTCTCGGCCTTCTGCGAGGAGCACGTTCGCGAGCTGTTGCAGCTTTTCGGGGCTGCGCCGGTTTAGGGCGAGGCGCGTGGTTAGGTATTAAACGTCGAGTTCTTGCATCGTGTTGATGCTCCACGTTTGGAATGCGAGTGAGCAACGTACTTTATTTTCACGGTCGCCGGTATAGCTAACAAAAACAAGCCGACCTGCCCCCGGCCTCAGGAAGGCTGGTCGGAGCTTTATCCTTCCAAATAGATTGCGTGCGATCGTGTTGTGACTAGGGAGGATATACTCGTGTTCCCTCGTGCGAGATGAGCGCATTTCTAGTTTGATATTTTACTCATCTGCGACCCATTACGATTATCGAGCTCGTCGAGGGATGACTGTGCTCGAACAATCTGTGTCGAAATATACTCCTGGGTACGAACATGGGTTTAGGATGTCCCCCGATGACGAGATCGACACCGTCTGTTTTCCATTACAACTCACGTTTGTCTCTCGTATTTTCTATCTATATTGCGTGTAGCCAACAGAGCCTTTACTTCGCACTTTCTAATCCAATCCATCTTTCCAATCCATTTCGTCCTCCATCCTCCCTATGTCTTTTACTAGTTTAGACTTGATGAGAAAATGTCTGACGTGCCGTTCTATTAAGAATGAGCACATGCCCGTAGAATCTGGACGTATACTTTCCCCCTTACCGACGAGATTTTTTAGCAATTGATTCAGTCTAGAAATTATGCGCATGTCGGTGTTGATCATACAAAATAGAATTGGGGTGTGCTTATAGGCTCAGGCGTCCCTGTCTGTGTGTTCGTCGTATTCTCACCAAATATGGTTTGCAGCCTCGAGCTTTGGCTTGTCTCTTTCGCTCGGCATTCTATATTTTGGCGCTGGATGAAACGCATACCATCTATCCATGTTCATCAACACCGTTAATGTTTGATCGGCCTCTGGTTGCCGGGGTCTGTCGGTGCCTGGTCTGCCACGATCGGCAGAAACAGACTAAGTGTATGCGCCATTCGTGATAAGCCTCGGTCAAGTCTCGAGCAAAGGAAGATGCAGTCTTACCAGCCGATCCGAAGAGCATATTCGCACTCTTTGCCACGCGATTGTAGGAAGAGAGGTTTGACCGAGGAAATACGCGGTAAGAGTGGTGGAAGATGTGACGGACATGGAACAAGGGGAGGTGGGTGTCGATGAGGCAGGAAATACTGTATGCCCCAACGGACTTGCGGTGACACCGGCAAGGCGTGACTTGGCGACTGGGAACGGCCTGGTGAATCGAAGCTTGGTACATCCAGCAACCCGAGCCGGTTACGCTGGACTTCCGTTGTCAGTCCTCCGGTTCGTTCTCTTGCTCGGACAAACAACGGAAGCTTATCGGTGATCGATTGGACATTGCGTTAGGCCGCGTCCATACTAGATGTCCTCTCTCAAAACACCACGCCATGCTGGATCCCAAACCCTACTAAACTCGTCATAGCGTTCGATACCGGTACAACATACAGTGGTGTCTCATATTGTATTCTCGAAAATAGACAAGTTCCCGAGATTTCGGGAGTCACGAAGCAAGTTTTTCATCTCTTTTTTCATCTTAACCAGTTGTAGGTTTCCCGGACAGGAATTGGTCGCGGTGATGCCAGAGTACTATCTCTCTTATACTATGACAAGAACGGAAATCCCGTGGCCAAAGGTGCCGAGGTGCTTGCTGAAGGCATAATCGAGACCGCGATGAGTGAGGGATGGTTGAAAGCCGAATGGTTAGTGAATCGCTGCACTCTGAGAACGTAATATAGTCACCTCGCCGGTTTCAGGTAGAAGCTTCACCTCCGCCGGAAACATTTAGCCTCCTCTATCGATCCGAGCAATGATCTTCCCCCGCTACCACCTGGGAAATATGCCGTGGAAGTTCTCTAGATTTCATCAAGTATCTCTTCGAATGCACCAAAATTTACATCCAAGAGTACGATCTCCTGGTCATCTGTCGAGGATTCTATCGAGTACATCTCTACTCACCCGAATGGCTGGGAGGGGTCCAACAACAGTTATACCGCCGAGCGATTGAGCGTGCTGACCTCATCCCCAGTACACCGGAGGGCCGATCGCGCCTTCACTTCTGTGTCCCGAATCTTCTCAAATTGGAAAAGGCTAATCCAGAGGAGAAAGTTGACCGAGATGCTCCTGAAGAGGTTGTCATCATCGACGCTGGTGGTGGTACTATCAACTTGGGCATGTTTTCAATGACTTGCAATCCAATCTCCTGCGAAGAGATCGCTCCCGCTGAATGTATGTCGTTCTCACCGACAACAGAATTCGCTGCTTATTGCGCGCTGCACTCTTCTAGGTCGATTGCAAGGTTCAGTCTTTGTCACTCGCCGGGCCAAGGTCCTGATACAAGGTTGGTGCTTTGTGCTCCTTTATGCGACATCAATGATAAATCTTGGAAACCATGACGACAGATAAACTTGAAGGCTGGGAACACTCTAGTCCCGATGATATAGACGAATTTACACGCGAATTCGACCGAACCGCAAGGCTTACCATCAGAAGTGACGAAGAACTAGCCTTTATCAAGGTTGGTGGCCGTCGCCTAATGACTCGAAGTATAACACTGTATATGGAAAGCTGAAGTTGTCGGGGTAAGAATTGTTCGAACTCGTGTATCTCCGATGTTTGTCTGATACCATGTACTTTAGCAAAGAAGCCACCGGTCTATTCAAAGAAACTATTGACGCGTTCATTAACGCGTTCGAACAACAGGAAAAATCTGCTAAGATGCAGATTACTGTGTGTTCGATCTTTTTAAATTACTCGCTGTATTCATTCGCACCTCCAGACGGCGTTCCTCGTTGGGGGCCTTTCGACGAATGACTGGCTTTGGTTACGACTACACTTTCGCCTCCAAGAATATCACGATGTACCGTCCGGACAACCATATGTACGTGCTTGTAAAGGATGCGTGCGCTTTAACTTTCCGACTCATGTCTAGAAACAAAGCGGTTGCGAATGGGACGGTGATACCTTACGTTGACCGTGATAATCACCTAATCTCATTTGCGCGTGCCATATATGGAACTGTCTGCTCGATGGCCATCAAGGCAGATAGTGAGAAATATATTCGTTGGAGGAACTGGTGGGAAATGGACCCAACTGGTCAATACTACCTTCCAGGGTACCCTAAAGTGATATTTTACAAGGTCGGTCTCTTTCGTCGAGTAAGTAGGTACTAAAACGGGATTTAAATGGAATGGATATTACAAAGAGATGGAATTTCGAGACTTATTTTCGCTCCGGGAAAGCCATCAAGCAAACTTTGGCGTGCAAACAGTTCCGATATTTTGTTATCGAGGCAATTTACCTGACCCGAAGTGGGTGAATCAAGATAGATGCGAACTCCTTCCTCTGCTTTACTACTCGTACTAGCTCGGAGATTTTCAGCGTCCTTCTCTACGTTTTGCACTATCCGTGTGGATTTGAGCAAGGCTGCAAATGATTCGGTTATGATGAAGGATTCTTCCGACCAGATCTTCTATCAACTCAATTATGACGTGGTTATATTTTGGGGACGCGCAGAAATAAAAGCGCGCCTAGACTTGAGGACCAAAGTGAGTATGTTTATCTATACTTTTTTTTTCCCCTTCTACTTATCCATCCTTCTCTCAGGAGGGCGGACGAAAGAGGGTCTTGGCGACTGTCTCGTTTGAGGAATGAACGTTGGCCTTGATGTATGTTGATGCTATACGGTGGGTTTTGCACATTCGCATGACCTTGTTTCTATAGACCTTGAGGTCTTTTGCTGTACGGACACTTCACAACTCAGGTCCTTATTATAACGTTAACATTCTTCAGTTCGCTTTACACAACGAACCAGATTTAAGACTTTCATCAAGAAAACGAAAATTTAGAATGACGACTCTTCCCTGTCAGGAGTCGGGGGCGCTTGCAGACGCGACTCATCTTATAACCCACCCCTTATGATTCGGAGTATCATCTACCACCAACTTCTTCAGCCAACCGCCATGTACACATCCACGTCTCATTCTATGTGTACTATCATGCACGAAATCAGCGTCCCACTGACAAAGTACATGAGATTTCATTCCCTTCATATCAAAACAA
Organism: Solioccasus polychromus; assembly: GCA_038090335.1. Classification (NCBI taxonomy): domain Eukaryota; kingdom Fungi; phylum Basidiomycota; class Agaricomycetes; order Boletales; family Boletaceae; genus Solioccasus; species Solioccasus polychromus. The sequence continues at coordinate 17,487 of JBBPMM010000171.1, read as the reverse complement.
TGCTTACAGGAACGAATTTGCACACCTGCCAACTTGCGCAGCTGGTCCCAGCGCGACCGCTCCCGCCGAATATCTGATTGAAGGGACTTGAGTGCATCGAGAATAGGTTTGGATCCCGGCTTGATGTGCCCCAAGTGGCGGAAACCGTACGAGAGTGCATAGGAAAGAAACGGAAAGTCCGTCGATTCAGATGATACTGTCCCCGAACCAAGAGGCCTTTGCTCGAGGAGGAAAGAGAGGTAGAGCATAGAGAGTTACGCCACTTCGCCATGCTTATTTTGGGGCTTGACATGATACACGGTCAGTGTCTCAGACACAGACTCCATCGTAAGGTATTCCTAAAAAAACGAATATTGTTGTGTAACCATGCAAATGCAGGAAATACTTACTTTGAAGGTAAAGTGAGGGAGAGTGACAGCGTCCGTCACTTCATCGTGTGTGACAAGGTGTGACAATGCGTCCAAAAACGTCGACTTGGATTGTAGCTCGCGCGGTTGAGCATTCATCGAGAGCGCATCAAGTAATTGAGAGAGCCGAAGGGGTTTGAAAGAAACCACAAGGCAAGCCAGAGCTCTCTCCAAGATCTCGCCGTAGGTGACACATAACTTGGTTGGGACAGTATCAAGTACTCTGTGGAAATCTTGCGTATCTTCGAGGCTATCGAGCTGGAGCTGAACCCAACTAAACCTATAAAAAAGAGAGACGACTCCCGAATCGTATCTGTAGAGGTTGAATATCCTTATATGCCATTCGCTCTTTCATTCAACTTGGCACAGATCTCCGCCCGAGACTTGGGATCGAGCTTTTTAGATTCTACTTCTGCAGTAACGTGCAAATCAATGTCTCGTGCTACTCTTGGTGCCACACTCTCCATTGATAGTGAAGGGAGGTCCCTGAAGCAGCCTTTGATGCAAGGCCAACGGTAATATTTTCGTCCCGAAATTTATATATAGTGTTACCAACCGAACGCTTGATTACTCGAAACTTGTTAAATATATACACGTGTAATGACGATTTGCGCACCCCTAGATGCCGGTCTTGACCGGTGTATAGTCGGTATTCTCGCTATAAGCTCGCGACAATATAAAAGGCGATGTTCAACACGAAGCAACTTACATTTGGCTTTGCAAGTAAACAAAACCTAGGGGAAGTCAATAACCCTTAAGAATATCGGAAACGAATACTTGTCATCATCAGTACGATACATATATTTCTGTGCCAAAAACTCCCGAAGTGGACCGTCTTGCATAAGATCCGAGTAAAGTAGTCTGTCCTGGATGAACGATTAACGTGTGAATGGATACTAACGAGTCCCCATACACTTTCCAGTATATATATCCATTCGTTGTCGTGGTAATGGTCATCTGGGCGTCTGGATTCTGGCACAAAGATGTCAGAATACCCATGCCAATATTTTCCCTGCTGTCAGTACCTTGTCCAACAGGTAATGATTAATGAGATCAGAAGGATGAAATGGTTGTTTGATGTATTAATCCATTGAATGTCGTACTCAAATCAAGTACTTACCTGGGAATAAACGTGGCTCATGTCCCACGCCTGCATAGACTGGTGCCACACCAGTCTATAGTAAACTGATCCCACGATGCGTGACAAAATGATAAGAGGTTGCATGCGATGTAGAAAAAACGAACGTAAGGACAAAACAAACGAATTGAGCGTTTGCTGTGATACTGCTACTGCTATTACTAAGAGGTCAATTCCATTTGATGCTCGTCATTAGCTGCTCCACGACACGACGAATAAGTTCAATGATACGCGGATGCACGAAACGTAAAAAGAACGAGCATAGAGTAGAAGAAATCAATTAAAACCTCATTCTGTCACTGAGCTGACAATGGGCACCCTCCACATCATTGATATTTTAAAATATTTAATGATAATGGTTTGGTTCCCGTCCACATTACTGTTGTAATCCCCAATACGTAGGCCCCCTCGGTTTAGGTATTTGTCAGTATTTCTTGGCTCGGGAGTAGTGGATGTCCATGTTTCTGCTGTAGATGGTCGCATAAACGTCTTGTAGGAAGCTGTTCATTTCGAATGCAGTAGCCAGCGTCAATGGACAAGTGTCATATGCTGTCATCCCAGACTCCCAAATTGTAGCCGAACCTGTTGGGTGAGGCGAGGCAGCCTCGAGGTGATCGGTCGTGGCTTCACGTTTATTATGATGTCAGATCATTCGCCAGCTGTGAAACGCGTGGGTGGCCATATGTAAAGGCCAATGCAACTAGCAAATTTCTTCAGTACTCTCAATGCAGAAATTCAGAGTCCGCAAAACAGAACCGAAGTGGCAGGAAGAAGGCAAGCCAGTCGAGGTCAACCAGCGTGCGCTGATTGAAAAAATCTTGACGCGCTATCCTAGCAAGTTTTCTTGTAAGCGCGACGTTTTATTTGCAAAGAAATAATACTAACAAACTTCTCAACATTAGTGTTCCGAGAACTTCTCCAGAACTCCGACGATGCCCATTCATCCACTGTCCAAATTCACTTCGTGACCTCCACAGCAAAGGAGGCTGATATTTCTTCGAGTTTTCGTTCCAACGTAAGAGAACCCATAACTATTTTCTTCCTAGGTTAACTTTGCGAAGGTTGTTGAATGGGTCTTCAAGAATGACGGGGATTCGTTTACGCAGTCGGACTGGGATCGACTCGCAAAAATTGGTGCATCGCTCGCCCCTTTCATTTCACTTCTGTCTGATTTTTCCGTCTAGCCGAGGGCAATCCCAACCCGGCGTCGGTCGGCGCATTCGGGGTCGGTGGGTTTACAATCTCCTTAAATATAATTACCGAACGAACATTTTCCGTAGGCTTTTACAGTGTGCTTTCTGTGACCGATTGTCCCAGAATATCATCTAGGGGTACGCATATTTCCATTTCTACTCGATACTGGGCATAACAATGGTTGTAGGGGATGTGATGGAATTCTACTGGAAGGCCAACAAAGATCAGGTAAGAATGGGAATTCCGATGCTGGAGCAAATTACAGTCTCATTTCAATACTAGTTATACATCCGCAGAGGGACGCTTTCTGCAACTGAATGGACGGAATTCAAGCTTCCACTAAAGCAACCTGCCCCGATGCCCCCGACAGTCGATCTAATGCGTTTCCTCGCGACGTCCATAATTTTTATGACCTACTTGAGGGATGTCAGTATTTGGCTCAATTATGACTGCATTGGACATGTGAAGAAGGAGTTCGCAACTTCTCAAGCCGTCGAGTTTCCTATCTCAACTGAGCGTTCTGAGATGATGGTGGTGAATAAAGTCGAACGACATCGTAAGTCTCGTTTGTGATTACAAGTCCGTATTCTAATTGAGGCTTTTGACCAGAATTCGTCATCCAGGTTGAAATCATAAATGCAGTATGCACAAACGACGATCCGGGATCATGTAAGCAATACTCTCTTCTGCATGCCCTACAGGCTGAGAACAACTTCCTCATCTAGCACAGCCTGAGGATCCTCACCACCGTCATGCCGGGGAACTCGGTCTTACTGTCTTTACCTCAGAGGTGGTCGTTAAGGCGACCGAGGAACTTACGCGAGAAGTAGATCGATGCACAGCCAAAAAGCCGCCAACTGATCTCAAGTGCAGCCTGTTGTATGTGAGTGCTTTTAATTTGGTTTCCTCGGGTAAAATTTACGGGTCGGCTACTCTTTGTCAGACTGGGAAGGACGATTATGATCGAAACTCTGAAGCTCACAAGAGTCATCTTGTCGTGTCAACTGTGCTCCAAGAGCTTCGCGCCGACTTGGATAGGTTTGTGCCTGTGGTGCTAGTATCAAGTATTTTCACCAACTAGATACTAGGGCTCTGAATTCAAAGATTTTCATTGTCTGTGCTTACTCCCTGCCGAATTTTGTTTACTAATATTTTCCGTAGGGACACTCCACCCGCCAAACGACAGGTATCGGTGGACATATGGCATCACGTTTTATCCCTACTATGGAGCGTGAAATCATTGATCTATCGTAAGGGCTTTTCATGCATGCGATGACGTGATTATTCACACACGAACGATAGAAATGCCCCTAGTGCGTGTCTATTCCAATTTTGCGACATGAGTGTTAAGCTCCTTGGTCAGTCTGGAACAGGGAATTACTGAAGGTTGGAGGGCTTCTGTCTCGTGCTGTCTACGACTCGGAGCTTTCCGCCATTGAAGCACCACTGAGGAAAGATGACATACGCCAGCGCTTCATCCACCTTCTCAAATTCTTCTCTTTTCATGAATCCGCGCCTTCCATCGAGGTTTCGAAACTACTTCGGGACTCATTTTTTACATGCTCTCCGTCGCCCTTGAAGCTTTTAACCCCACTCGGTGTCCATTGCGTGACGGACATCAGGAATTTTGATCCGGTCTGTGTCAAGTTCTTGAAGGGTGTCCCTTTACTTTCGTCAGATGTCGCTCAGGCAGGCAAACGGATCATTGAGACACTGCCAGTTGAACACAGGATACGCGACATAACCCACGAAGACGTTATACAAAGTCTGAATCGAAATATCCTAGACGAAGAGGAGCTCGTCGCTTGCTTCCGATGGCACATCGATCATCCTTCTCTCGTGTCTTCCGCCGTCAAATGGTTACAAGTGGCCCGCTTCCGGAACGCACGCGGAACGATAATTCAACTGTCTTCCATCCTATACTTCATCAATCGGGACAGCCCTGAGTCCAACATTCCGTCACCCGAGCCACTCCCCCCTTCCCTCATTCCTTTCGGAGTCTCCAAACACTTCAGGTCCAGCGAGCTTGCGGATTTCGGCTGGAAGGAGTTCAAGATCGATGACTGGATACAATACATATTTAAGCCAGAAATTACGACCAATTCAAGATACGATGTCGCTCGGTCGAGTGATTGGGCTGAAACGGTTTTGACCACTATATCCTACACGCCTTCGGAGAAGATCCATCAATTGGACAAGTCATTTGCGAATAAGACCTGTATCCCGACAATCGCCGGTCTGCGACGCCCCGAGGACTCGTATCTTTCTAGCCCGGACGAAGTTGTACGTATTGATTCGAGTCTTCCAGTGGTCAAATTTCCCTCAGGGCGCGGGATGACCACGGAGATGGAGTCACTTCTGATAGCCGTGGGTGTGCGACGGCATCTTCCCATTCAGCTTGTCGTGAAACAGTGAGTTGACGTTCCCTTTTCTTGATATGTTTGTTGAGTCATCTCATCTAGGATGATCGAAACAGGAAAATGGAGTACGACCGATCTTATAGACTATATCGTTCGAGCAGCCAATACCTTTGGCCCAACGGAATATTCCGAGCTGAAATCAACGTGCCTTTTCACCGAGGAAGGTGCATGGGAAAGCACGAAGAAGCCACGTCTTCGAGCTGATCAACTCTACCCGCCAATCGATAACTTTAGGCGACTCCGATTGCCCGTGATCGAGTATAGAAAGAATCCAGAGTGGCGTGACGATTCCCACGAAGGTAGAATTTATACTTCGTCCTTGGGATTTGACTGACACTTCTGCGAAGCCAAGCTTCTCTACGAACTTGGGTTGCTTCGCTGCCCGCCATTGAGGGTGGTCATCGAGCTATGTTCCTCGCCGGATGATACGGTCAATGCAACCGCGTTCGAATACCTATGTACCAACTTTCGCTCTCTGTATCCGGACTACAATTCGGACCAGTTTCGAGAAGTCGCATTCATACCAGCCGCGAAGAAAAATGATGATTATTGCTTGGAGAAATTAGAAAATGTGATGCAATCTCTACTTGTAAAATTTGTTCTCTAACCAATGTCATACTTAGGTATTCTTGGGCGCCGAATGGAAAACTCTCGGATTCTCCGTCATACGGCATAAAGGTTGGCAAGAAATCATCAAGGAACTAGGGGTACAACAGTGTCCCTCACCTGCATTGATTCTCCACCAGCTGGAGACGGTGTCTCAGTCAGATATCACGGACGCTCGCGAGTGGTTTAGAATTTTGGAGGAGCACGGTCCAAGTCGGCCTTATTCACCTCATTGATAGAGTAATACATTGACGACCATCCAGGTTTTTTGCCAGATGACCTGGATAGACTATCTCGGATACGAATAGTCCCGAAGATGATTGATGGTGCTCAGACCTGGTTAACTCCGGCCGAGTGTTATGTGGGTGAAAACACGCGACGCGACTTTTACTCAAAGCTGTTTCATTTCGTGGATTTTGGTCGTGAGGCGAATCGTTTTCTGATCAAATGCGGTGCAAACAGAGAACTCGCTGAGAAAGACATTGCGGAGAGTTTGATTAGTAATCCCAATAGGTTCTGTGAACTCGCTGGCGGACCCGAACGGTAAACATGCCGCATACATTTCACTCTCGCTGTTCATCGGCGCGGATACAGATTCCTTCAAGAACTATGCGATCTCGCTGGCCGGCGCATTCGGATTCCCAACGAAACCATTTTAAAAATGAAGTCCAGTCCTGTTTTACTTGGTATGCGACGCGAGAAAACTGAATGTTCAAACGATTGGAAGGACACCCCCTTGTTACGGAACCCCAATGAGATTATCATTATTGATGATATTCCCGCCTACCAGCTCTTTGGTGAATCGATCATTTCTGCACCACATGACATGCCACCGGGACTTGAAGGCATGATGATCATTATATTCTACAAACCTTCATTGATTGGGCACGACAGATTTTTATGTGTTACTCGGATGTAGATATTTGAGCACCGCTATCTCAGAGCAATGGAGCGAGTCCGGTCCGTTGGCAGCTACGCAGGAATGCGACGAACTCCGGGACTTGATCCTACGAAGACTTCCCTTGCTTCGTCCGCACTATTCCCGTCACCGGTCCGAAACCCCGATCTCCTGGCCATCTAGTAGGGAGGATATCGTCGTTAAGCTCTGGAAGCGCTTATCAGTTACAAGAATGCTACATCTCGCAGACCCGGTGCCCACAAAACCACAAGAAATGTGGGCGACTGCCACGAAGTTGGAGCAAGGAAGAATCGAAGTGTGGCTTTCTCAGAGCGCCAAGGAAGACATGTACGAGTACGTTTCTATTATTCTTTCTCGCTCTTTCCGAGTGTTCAAGAATTGTGAAAAGGATTGCCACCTATCTATGCCGTGCGTTATTTGGTACGGCTAAACTTGCCGACGTCTTGCTCTTCAAAACCATTCTTTCCGAGGACGAGGATGTTTTAAAGCGCAGAGGCTACCCGGGTGAGTTTTATCTGCGACCAATAAATCGGGAGACTGATGTTGTACTGTACACGCAGTCGACCGAGTTCCTGAGCACCAGCCGCACGTCGACAGTCCGAGTTTGAAACGTGCAATGAGCTCGGGGCCCTCCGTCGCTCTTCCGGCTATTCCCGCAGCACAGGACAACGATGCTGCTCCTATACAGTCTGACGGAAGTCCTGCACGTCCATCAGGAGGCAAGGAGGCTAGACCGGGCACACCGACCCTGTTCCAGCGCTTTACAGGCATTGTCCACAGGGCTTGTAGTGCCTCACCGGGGATCAATCCCTCCGCTCGCCAAGTCATGTCTCAAACAGACATAGGTGAGTTATAAAATATCGTAGCCTATATCTGTTGATTCGTTGGACAGAAGATAATGTCAATCGAGCAATCAAAATAAGCAATTCCAGAGGACGGATGCCTGGTGAATATTACGAACATGCCGATACAAGAAAATTCTTTGGGAAAGGTTATTGTAATACCTCTGAACCGATTGGTCCTTCGTCACATACAAGTGAGTTTACAGCTTCTTGTTTCCTTTTTCAAGACTACAATTTCGAGGAGTACACGACGGCGTAAGTATCAATATTCATAATAAACAAGGTACTCGCCCCCTTTCCGAAGTCAATTGGCATACTGAACGTGATGTGCTCCATTAAAGATGCCAATGGATTCATGCAACAAATGAATGAGCCCATCACACATTTCATACGCATCATCAAACGCCTCGCCAAGGTTTACAACCTTTCAACGGAATCATTTTGCATATTCTATAACGACACTGCTGGTTGCATTGCCTTCAATCGCAATGGAGTTTTATACGTTAACCTTCGATACTTTATGGCATGGCGTAAGTGTGATTATTCTTGAGCGGCATTTCGAAGGCTGAGAGGTCCCTTGAAGACTATGGCGACGTGATGCAAGGCAAGCCGCAACGGGCCTTATCTTCATGGTTTGTTTCGTCTCGTCTCGGTCGTGATGTTACGGCGGCTGACGGGCCGTTTTAGGTTTCTTACGCTCGCTCACGAGCTCGCACACAACATCGACCCGTACCACAATGCTGATCATGAGTTCTGGACGTCGGAAATCTCCGGGGCGTACATGAATAACTTATTCAACGAGTTTTCGCAGCTCACGGTCTGAGTCGGCGTGTCAAACGGAATAGGCGTGGGGATAGCTGGCAGCCAAGTTGCTTATTGCCTTGTAGTACTTTTTGTCTGATTGATGTCCCAGATTCATTGTGATTCATGAACATGGACGATAATCAGTCTAATCGTTCCGCACAAAGTCGCTTCCATTGACAAAAAAAGAAACCATAGCCAGTGGCCTCGCAATGCCCGAAGAGCAGCATGTATTCAATGGACGGCCCAACATGCGTGTGCCGGCGACATCAAAACGTGTTATTAGGGACTGGCGCAAGGGGTAGAAGCCTGATAACGCCCCTGAACATGCAAACATGGCCTCATCGACTCCTGGGGGGCAGAGCATCGTCCAGCGCCTGCGTACCGCTTCTCAGTCTGTCCAGACCAACGAATTTAGATCGCCTCTATTCTGACCAGCGAGGAATAAAGATGAGACGGAAATTGCTCTCTTGCTTGGGTGACCTCGGAGCGACCGTTGAAGATAAGCTCTCTCCTTCAGTGGCAATCTAGTGGGCTTGTTCCGAATCAGTCGTCCAAATATGGGAAATCATACGAGGCATGCCTGCCGGGGTAGACGTTATCCGAGCACGGAATGGCCTCGAGGATTCATTTGCCCAGCCCCCACGCCGATGCCGACGCGATGCTTGCTGGACCAACGGGATATAGTGATTGAGTGAAGATTTGGCCAGAGGGTAGTTTAACGAATGTACCAGCCGGAAAAAGACAGTGACGCGAGGAGGGGGAGGGGGCTCGTTTGGGAGACAAGCAGGTGGCGAGCTGTGCTCCCGCTCGACAGCTCTTCACTCCGGGACTCGTACCCTAGACCCATCATGTAACTTCAATCATTCCTTCTCCTGCTTCGGACACTAGCATAAATACTGAGATGTCGAGTAGTATTTCCTCAGTCGCCCTAAGAAACGTTTTGTGCACTCTCTTCGTGTGATTCCGCTTGCTAGTCTCGATTAGCAGCGCTCGCAAGTAGCGATTTGATCGTTCTCCGAGGCCGTGGGAATTCTCGGGTGTTTCTACTAAATTCTAGTCCCCATTTCGTTTGCTCTAATCTTGGGTCGATGCGACGAGCGACGTATGAGATGGTAAACTTACGCATGTGAGTGGCCCCGTTTTTCCTCGTCGCACGGAAGCTTGCTGATTCGACAATCACGAAGGATTACTCAGAGTACTCAGAGAAGATCATGGACCCTTGGCGTTTGCTTGTGAAGGGGCGATAAGTAGCATGCAACTCCGGTTCAGAATAGTATCTGGCTGTTGCAGGCACAGTGATCATAACCAAGCAAGGTTCAGTTTCATCAGAAGATTCGCAACATGGCCCGAGGTACGTGTCAATCTCGAGTCTACGACTGTGGTTGCTCTCTTATCTGCACTTCCGCTCCTCACGTTCATGAAACATTCTCCAGTTGCCTTTACCCTCGGTCGCTTTACGCATTCCTCATGGCACAATGTTCTATTTCTTCCACCTCTGAACTTCCGAAGCGCTGAACACGCATTTTCGCTCATCACGGTGTCTTACAAGCATTCAGCGACTCAGGGCTCCGAATTAAACGCATAGAATATTTGCCAGTGCCTTCCCGTTTCGTTAACAGGGTCGTAGTGACGGCGTGCCTCTTAAAACACGAGCAATCTTGCTAGACACTGAAGCTCTTCCACACCTGGATTCATGCCAACGTCGACCTCTCCCTCGTTTCGCTGCTCCACATGCAAAAGCGTCTCTGACAATCCGAAAAACCTTGCCGTTTTTATCGACGGCACGTCTAACAAACGCGACCTCATGGTACTCATCTATTCCCTGTGTGTTGGAGCCCATGCAACTGACTGTTGTGCGAGCAGAGAACAAATGTCTCGAAGCTATTCGACCAAGCAATCGAGAACCCCACGCAACAACGACATTATCTGGAAGGAATCGGCACGTACGAGCCAGAGGATTTTTCCCGGTTGGAACGCGTGGGCGTGGTGCTTGAAAGAACAATCGACATGGCAATAGCTTGGTTAGTCCTAGAAATGCATATTCCCTTCGGATTCCCGTGAAATAACTCGCTATAGGAATGCGGAAAAGAATGTAAAAAACGCATATGCTTGGCTGGTAAAAAACTATCGAGAGGGTAATCAAATACATCTATTCGGTGTGTTATGCTTGCCGCTGGCTCTTTCCCGCTTTGAGATTCTTTAGGGTACTCTCGAGGCGCGTATCAAGTGCGGGCACTTGCTAGTATGATCCACGAGGTAGAGGTGGATTCAACTTTTTTTTGCCACCAATTCATGTTGGTTACAGGTTGGCTTGACCAACGATGAGAGTAAGGTTGATCAGTTCGTATCTTCGTTGTTCTTAGTAAGAGCACTTCACTTCATGACCATCTTGCTTAGAGCATATTCCCGTTACCGTTCCCTCGACCCCAACAATGTCAAGGCGAGAGACAAAGCCATAGAATTCAAGAAGGCACACTGTTGGCCGGGTGTGAGAATTCACTTTGTCGGAGTGTGGTACGTCGAATCGCGTTGTTATTTCTCTCTCAGAACGCCAGAGCTTGAACTTGAACAGGGATACAGTGTCTTCTTTGGGTCTCATCAAGAAAGATGTCCACCTCACTTCTTCTGCAACACTAACAAATGCGTGCCACTTCAGACACGCTCTTGCTCTCGACGAACGTCGAGTCAAGTTTATGCCGGAGTATTTTTCGGAGGTGAACGGTTATCATAGTAACGTACAAAGTTCCGGGGAAGCCGTCGGTGATGTCCAGGAAATCTGGTTCCCAGGTAGCCATTCTGACGTGTGCGTGACATTTTGGTCGATTACATTATATAGCTGATGCTGATTATGTTCAGCGGTGGAACGAGGCGGCCACAAGCTGAAGCGTTTTTTCACTTGGCGGACCATAACTCTTTCCCCATTCATGCTGGCAATGTGTCACTTTGTTGGATGAGGCAGGAAGCGGCTGAGAGTGGTCTATTTTTCAAGCCGGAAGCCTTTTCCTGGGCACCGGTGGATGTTGATCTCGGCAGAAGGAATACGATGACGTTTTGGTGGAAATGCCTGGAATACTTGCCCATTCGTCACCAAACATCATTCTGTGGTACCGGCGATCATAAATGGAGGTGATGTCTTTCTTACCGATCCAATTTCCTCGTCCATTTATGATCAAATGTAGGCCGCACCTTTCTCTTCCTCGCACGGTTGTCCCTGGACACAAGATTCATACCTCTGCTTTGTCCGGCGATGTGTATATGCCACGTGGTACTCTGGGAAACGGCATTGATATACCAAGGGAAGCCAGAAATGGACTGTACATGACTGACCCTTGGGATGAAGAAGCAATGAAGTTCTTATTGACATCGTTCCTTAGCGATCAGGAGAATGCCTTGCGATCTCTCGAGAAGGTGTTATTCATTCTTGGTTCCAGTATGTCCCCTCTTTTTGTGATTTTTGCTGACATGTGTTTCACCGTTTCCGTTACTGGATCTAGACAATCAGCGGACTCTCGTGCCTGTACCAGGATGGTTGGAGGCGCCCATTATCCAGAAAGAAAGTTTTAATCGGTTTGCTCTTACCATCATCTACGAAATTCTTTGTAAGTTATCATTATCCTATTAAGGACATTGACCATGATTTCTATAGCCGGCCATTCCGATTCCAATGGACCTGTGCCTGATGCATCGGAATTGATACGATCTACCGAACAATCGTTTCGTCACGAAATATTCGACCTTCTGCGATTCTCTGCGAGAAACGATCGTCTACGACATCGTTTTTTCGCTTCCGATAATGTGATCACGGCGCTCATAGACGCACTAGATCACACGGATGAAAAGTCTAAGGGGATTTCATACGAATTGGTCGTGGACACCCTCTGTTACCTCATCAAGGATGGTGCGTACGAACGATGCTGTCAGAGCGTGTACTTATCCTCATCCTTGATAGATAGCGCAAGAGGTAAAGTTGTCCGTCAGCTTGATACGCCAGATCGGAATCCCTCTAAGTTGGAGGTGGTGTTGAATGTGAAAGGTAACGGAACGGTTTCTTACTGGCTTCGAGCATGCTTTGTTAATTTACACCACTATAGTGTCCCATCACCTTATAGCGTCATTGAAACTCGTCGTCATTTCTTCTCAGTACCTGAACAATCAAGGTAAGACCTTATCACCTGTTTTCGTGTCAGATACCCATTTGTTCAGCAGATCTGCGGAGAAATTTAACAACTAAGATTACAAAGCTGGCGGAGAAGAATGAAGGTCTCGTTGGTATAACCGCTGTAGAGGCTTTGGTTGCGCTGGGAGCGGAGCGTGAGTTTCCTTATGTCGATCGTTGTATATTTTTGGAGGCTGACTCGCTGCGGAGAAACAGTTGGTCCCAATATCCCTATTTCCAACAGTATGGGTTACCTGAACGAAACTCTTCCTCAGTTAGATTTAGAGGTGGGAAGTGCCCCTTCGCTCAATAATGCTTCTTCGCCAAGCAATGCGTTGGATGCCTCGCTGCCTAACAACATCTCCGGAAGCGCTTCTTCGCCTCCCCTAGACAATGCCTTTCTTTCTGACAACTCCTTGTCGCACAACCGCACCTCTCCAGTCAATGACATCGATAAATTGCCTCATGTCCTTAAACGTAAGTGCCATGCGGTATGCACGCATTTTTCTTTTTCATTAACACAAATCAGGTTCTGGGAAGCTTGACGAGCGATTCGTCCGCAACATTTTATTAGCCCTCCGGTCACACGACGCTCATGAGCGTACTTTGGCGACCTTGACGATTCTCAAATTGTGCAAAAGTATAAACTCTCGAACAATCTCGTCCATGGAAGGCTAACTTTTTTGGTTTAGTCAAGGAGACTCGTGAGTTTTACTCGAAGGAGAAGGTCGTGTCGATTTTCGTGAGGCAGCTGGAAAAAAAGGAAACTTCTTTGCTGGCTGCGTATGCGTTCAAAGTGTGCTTGGAAGGAGGTGAGTTGCTGACCACTTTTGTGAAGAGGCGCATGACTCGAGTGCGAATTTAGGCATGGTAGGCGACGAGAGTGGTTTGGATTGCGCCGCGCAATCTATTGTCACCATGCTTAACAAAGGCTGGTTTGATGATGCAGTCGGCCGAATCGCAGGATCTGAGGTCTTCCGTGGACTCGTTGATTTTCGTAAGCTTTGAATAAACCTCATAGTGATTCGCGCATTGATCTGAAGATACGCTGCGCCAGAGCACCTGAGGAACCGGCTCATGGAGCACAAAATAGTTGACACTTTAATTAAGATGCTTGAAGCTGGTGATCATCACCAAGTTCGGATGGGCTCGTTGTGTCTCGACATTCTCGGTAAGTCTAGAAAATGCAGGCACAGATATTGCTGATCCCTCCATTTTCAGAGGCCTGGAGTCTGGCAGATCTGAAACTGTATGTAAATCACGGTATCCAATGCTTGCGCGCCACGGATAAGAACACTTGGGAAAAAGGTGTCAAGCTTCTTTCCGCCCTGGCTCTCACGAGTAGGGACTTCTGCTTGGCCTGCGTGCTTCGAATTACTGACGATCAAACCAGAGGGCGGCGAGACTGTTATCGAACCACGCGTCAACGAAATTTTGAAAATGCTTCATGCACCCCAGGGCAAGAAAACCCTACCACGCAGTAGAATACTCGGTCCTTCAGCTGCATTGTACGGCTTGTGTAGGAATGGTGAGCTAGGAATCGTCCTTGCGTCCGATGTTGAGACTTACGATACTTTGTACAGAATCTCTGCGGCAACGAATCTGTAAGTCGCCGGAATTTACCACGGTGGTCAAGATGCGAGAGGAACGAAAGCTGCCTAATTGATATCTATGAACACTTTGTTGTGTCCCCTAGGTCTCCCTGACTTTGGTCAGCTAATTTCATTTACACTCTATTGTAAGATTGAGTCCGGTACAAGCTCTTTAGCTGTCCAAGAAGTTTCGCTGATACAGATACCGTCTGGATTCTAAGACCAGGCCATCAACACACGGGCCAGACAAGTGACAGATCTAGTGTGATAATACATGGAACCACGATGAGAATCCAGGACGGATTTCGAGGTCCCCTCGTCTCCCCACCCTATGTGTGTTCTAGGCGAGGACTGAGTGTGGGTCTAGCCTTGTTTACGTACGTTGATTTCATACCCCCACCTTGCTCCGTGCCCTACGCAACATGAGCACCAACCGAATAAATTCAGTCTTCAAGTTATTTCCCCTCCTCCCTCTGCATCTCTAAAGCGGTGATATGGCGAAACAAACATCATACATGTTAAACAGCATGGTCACGGCCGTGCAACAAGGGCATTCGTTCGACGGCATCGTCTCTGTCCCGGAAGCAGGTTTGGAGGATATCAATTTCGGGTGTACCAGTGGCCTGACAGGCTCGATTCTCGACGGAGTGGTGAGGGCTCCTATTCAAGTTGATCGCCGTTGGCTCACCAGGTTTGTTCACAGGGCCGCGTTCGGGATACAACGGTGGGGATTTCGCGACGGGCAGCCGGGTGAGCGATCGTTCGTTTAAAAGTTGGGTAAAAGCCGGGGCTGACGCGGGGAAATTTGATAGGGCCTTTAAACGACGCGATGGTAGCCGCACTCCTCCTCCGTCTGAAGGCGGCCCGAAGGGAAACAACCGCAGTCAGCTTTCCCTGGCCTCTTCCGATCAAAAAGTTGAAAATTACATCAAGGACGAGAGTCAGAGCGATTCCAGTGTAACGCATGAGGAGATAGGGGATTCAGGGGTACGTGGCACGATGTACATAGGAGTAATTCTGCTGAGGCCGAGAGTTTCAGTCCCCCAAGCCGGATAGAGAATCAATGCTAGACAAGAGCAACGACATGCACAAGCCGCGGAAGTTGCGCAAGAAAGTGAAAGGGAAAGTAGAGGAAGCCATAACCCTCGTCGAGACCCGGGTTGTTCAATTTGTCGAAACAGTGCCTACGAATGTGGAGGGATGGGAAGAAGTTTTGAAAACAGAAGCGCCAAATCATTCGAATCAAGCAGAGCGAAGAGAATGAAGCCATGGTTATGCCGGAAACTCGATGAGTCGGAGACAGAGTGCGTCATAGTCTGCTTTCAAGTTCAGGTCTTTCGACCTTGAATAGCGTAACCGCATCACTGTGAGATGGTGTATTACGGCAAACTTTTTCCTAGAACTCGTTAGAAGGTACTTACTATCCGCTAGTACTATTTGGTTCACTTTGTGGGGTCTTATTCGAGTTGGTCTGTTACGTTCACCAGGACTGTGACGACTCCGGGCCTGCTAGTCAGAGCACGTGTATACGAAATGACAATGTAGCAGCCACACAGGTAGACCAGACATGTCCCAACGTCTACTTCATACGTCACCAGCCCTTGAGCACTGCCTACACCTCCCCTGCCGCATGACATCAGCCCCGTCTGCTTACAGGCCGTTCGTCTCCAATCCTGTACACATTGCATGAGACTTTTCAATGGTTGTTCCACTTTCCGCGCCCCGTGTGCCATTGCAGTGTCACACCGAGCTGTCGTCTGCAATTTCGTTGTGTTGCACAGCTGCGATGCTGCTAGTTGGACAATGGACGTCCATCCGACCGTTGTCCTTGCTGCAGCCTGGCAGTGATATTTGCCCACAAGCAAGCGGGCGGAAACTACAGGGTCCTCGGAGTGCTTCGCCGCAAATCCATGGAAGAACGCCGTTCTGATACTTAACCCGGGGAAATACCTGCTATGTCATCATTCGCCTCACAACGCCATTCCGTTCACTCTCGACACTACTTACCACAGACGACGAGAAATATGCGCGACCGTGCTGCTCTTATGCTGGACAGCATGATTAGAGCTGTCAACGAAGGCCACTCGTTCGATGGCATCGTGTCGGTACCAGAAAAGGGTCTGGAGGACTCTGCGTACCGAACTGGCCTGGCAGGCATTTTCGATGACGGCATGGTGGGTCGTCAATTCTTCTGACTTGCCTATGAGATTGTTGACCCATGGCACGTGCGTTGCAGGAGCGAATTCGGACGATAGGAGCAGCGATTGCAGCAGTGTAAATATTATCCCATCTTACTTCTCTCGATATCGTGCTGACATTGGTTAGTATATCCAGGCTCCCTCTTAGAGCGCGAAAACTCGCGACATCGACACCCCCTCGCCGACCGAGTCTGGTTGACTCCGGAATCAGCCAGGCTGATAAGGGCATGAACACACCAGTATGAATAATGTGTGACAAAGATTTTTTTGACGCTAACTCAGGGCACGTTTAGACTTATACAGAGAAGGTGGATGAAAAAACAGACGTTCTGACCGGTCCCAGGATTCCACAGAGATCGCCATCAGAGAGCGGTCGGATTTCGGATGACCAGGCTGCTTTAGAGACTGGCTCCGACACACAGAGAGGCTTGTCTGACCTTTCGCAATCAGAAGTCAGTCCAGTACCAAAGGACGTTTCGCCCAAGGGGCGGAATGTTTCATGGCCTTCCCCTGTTGTGGGGGATAACCAGCTTACCTTGGAGACCGGTTCCAGCGCTCGGATAGGTTCAATGAACACTCCACAATCAGATGTCAATCGAGTATCTCTGGATAATTCCCCCGAGAGGCGAAGTGTCGTACCATCTCCGCCACGGAAGGACCCAAGAAAAAAACTATCGAAAGGCAGTGTCAGTCCGGATCTGGCTCCAGTTACTGGTGAGCATCCACAGTCTAGTGGTGAGAGGCAGCCGAGGAAGAAAAATGAAAGAAGTATTCTCGGGTCTGCGTTCAAGCTTTAGGTTGAACTCACCGAAGGAAAAAGCTTCAGAGCTCCTTGCGCCCGGAGATGAGGAGTCTAGAGTCCAGATATTCCCCGAAAAACGCATGGGTCCTTTCGGTTCCTAGATCGAACTGAAATCACCGAACGATTACAGAGAGCTGGTTAAGTAAATGTAAGTATTGGACAACGTAAAATGTCTTGAAATACGGATTACGTTACATGGACTACCTGATTCTTTCGAACTACTTACTTCTTACAAACTGCTATGATCTATGTATTAGCGAATTAGTTAATGATGGCTAGTTAACTTCCCCTGTTCTATCAATACACGAAGGTTCGAGGGTTGTCTTGAGAGTACTTGTGCGCACTCGGTCTTTCTGCAGGCCCCGCTGTCGTTGGGTGTGCTCAGTAAATAAAAAAATCTATCTTGGCG
>JBBPMM010000170.1:0-49105 GCA_038090335.1 Solioccasus polychromus | reverse complement strand
GCCAAGAGTATGTACTATCTTTCTCTCCAGCAAAGCTTGGTGTGATTATTCCAGGTGATTGCAGTGCGCTTCGCGCACTGCATCAGGGTTAGTTATTGAAAGGGTTTTGGAGGTCACTGTATGTAATATGAAACAAGAGTGGACATGTCAGAGATGAGACAAGAATGAAGGTATCAAAGGTGAAACAGGAATGGAGATGTCATGGATGAAACCAGCATGGAAGTGTCAAAGATGAAACAAGTAAAGAAAACTAGTATATAGTGCAAGGTTGAAGCAGATAATGTAAAGTGGAGTAAACTTAGCAATGGGAGAGACATAAAGCAGAGTTTGGTAGCAGAGTAGAACAGAGTTACATTAGAGTTGTCTGGTCATGACACATGGTAAAGTTAAAATCATATATTAACTAGCTCAGGAATATCTATGTATATTTCATGCACTTTGTGGCTGGATACTAGTATAATTTTTTTTGTATATCATCAATATCTACAGTAGGTACCAATTTCCTAATGCCACCTACCAGGATATGTGATATGTCAGTGATGTCCTTGTGGAACAATATGCTGCCTGCACTATAGTAATATATCTTTGTCCAGAGAGAAATTTCGCAGTGCCCTTCGCTTCGGGCTGCAAAATGCAATAACTCCCGGCTCTTTTCCAAAAGAGGCACATCTCCGGCACACCGGCTTCCGCCATTTGTGCACGGCACGCGTGGCCTTTTTCATTGGGTCCCGATGGACGATTTGGACGTTGCGGACGACTTGAACTTGCCCTCGACGTCGGCCAGCCCGTCCAACGGCGCGACCGGCATCACGCTCGTTCTGCCCTCTCTCCGCGCGCTCAAAGCTGCCAACGCCAACGCGGGGAAAAAGACGTCCAAAGGCAAACAATCGCACGCGCTCGACGACGCGCAGCACAAGATTCCGAGACCGATCAAGCTCAAGCCGCTCAAGGAGGTCTTGACCAAGTTGATCGCCCAGATCAAAAAGTGTGTCGATCCTGGTCGGGGGAGAGGGTACTGACGTTGCGAAAAAAAAAAAAAAAAAAAACTAGGAAAGACGACTATGCGTTCTTCATCCAGCCCGTCGATCCGAGACAGGTTCCCGGGTACGCTGACGTGATCAAGAACCCGATGGATTTCGGGACGATGGGGAACAAGGTGGCGAGGGGCAGGTATCGTTCGCTCGACGAGTTTTCGGTGGGTTCTTGCCTTTTCTTTTTTTCTTGGGGGGACGCTCATGCACGCTCTCGACGGGACAAAGAACGACTTTCGGTTGGTGACGACCAACGCCAAGACGTTCAATCCGCCAGGATCGATATACTATAGCGAGGCGGAACGTCTCGAGGCGTGGGGACTCGAGCATATCGCGCGCGCGTCGGCGTACGTCATCGAGTACGAGACGGACTGGAACATCGACGTCGAGCAGGACGGCGAGCCAGAGCAGAACGTCAACATTAGCATCGACGACGAGGTGTCGACGCCGAGAGAGAGGGACTTGGAGAGCATGGCTGCGGGGAGCCGTGGGCCGTCGATGACGCCTGCGCCTGGGCAGGCAACGCAGGGAAGGCGGGGGCCACGAGGGCCGTACAAGAAGCATGCTCAGGCGGGCTTGTCGGAAGGGCTGGATGCCGATGGGAAGCTGCCTGGGGCCAAGGACGGGGTGGGGGCGTTTCCGGCTGGGAGCGACTGGGCGGAACTCATGGTCGCGCTGAAAATCAAGGGTGCGTTTCGTTGCTCTGTTATCACGCTGCCTCTGACATTTTCTACAGGAAAACGGTACAAGACGAAAAAAGAACGACTTCGATTCGAAAAGGAGGGGCCTCCGTATTGCCCAGATGGAAGTCTCGACTATAGCGAGAGTGAGTGGATGTGCTTTGTTCGTCGAGGACTGGATGTCATGGTTGCACAGTGGAGGATCCGTTTTCGGTTCTCAACGTGTTTGTGCCCGAGCCTCCGACACGACCCCAGGTTACCCCGCTCTATCCACCCGCGTCCTATGCGGTCGCTCAGCCGCGCATGCGTACGCCGACTCCAGTCACCATCCCATCCGATCGCCCAATCCCAGTTCTCTCGACTCTGTCCAACTTGCCTACCGACACGACCACGCCTCTGCCCCCGAAAAAGCGACGCCACTGGACGATCGTGCGCAACGCCCCTGCGCGCTTGCGAGGAAAGGACAAGGAAGGCGATGCCACGACGGACGACGCCAAATCGGGCTGGAAGGTCCCACACGACGCGGGACCGGGCGACTATGGCACCTTTGCGACCTTTTTGGGCGAGCTGGTCGCTTCTGCGGTGGGACCACACGCGAGCGGAAATGCGTCGATCGCGGGTGCCGTCGAGTGGGTGTATGGTTCTGAATCGCGGCTGTTTGCGACGATCCGGTCGACGGTGGAGCGGCGGGGCGTCAAACGGAAACGCGAAGCTTGTCCGAAGGAGGAAGAGGGGAAGGAAGTCTGGACGGACGAGGACGCCCAAGAGGCGTGGGATTACCTGAGGGACGTCGTCTATGGCGGCGTGGACGGGTACGCTTATGTGCGCAGTCTGGCCGAATTCGTCGCGCCGGCCGAAAAGGAAAAGGGCAGCGAGACGCTCGCACGGTTCGTCGAGGACAATCTGGTGGATATGGTGACGCGGGGACGGCATGGCTGGCTGCGGGACGTGATGTTGCCTGGCGAATCGGGCTCGGTCATTGGCGCACGGTCGGCGAAGCTCCCGGAGGAGCAACTGGATGTGGCGGCGCTAGTACGGGCACCAGAAGAGCTGGCGATGGACGGCGTGCTCGAGGGCGGCCAAGGCGGGGACGACAAGGGTGAGATTGAGCGTGCGCTGGCGTGGGGTGCGGAGGTGATCGCAGAGTTGGCAAAGGTGAAAAGGGAGGAAGAAGACGCGGAAGACGCGCTGGTCAAACGGCTCAGGATGAATCTGCTCGCGCTGGCCAAGCGTCTGCCACAAGACAGTTGCCTGAAAAGCGAACACATATCGTCCCGTTAGACTCTACTGTAAGGTAATAACTAGTACAGAAAGCTTAATAAGGAACGTCTAGGTATAGTACAACAGATGAGCAGTTAGAGGGAATAATACACGAACGAAGAGTGTTGCGTGTTGATGTACAGTGTTTGGTATCATCGATCAACGATGGCTAGAATGCGCGCGCGTGATGCATGGGCGGGGGAAGATGGAACCAGGGCTCGGGCATAGCCATGGGCAGCGAGTCAGTAGGACTGCTGAGGGGGCTCTGAATGGGTGCCTCTGAACGCGCGATGGCGAGATCATAGGCAGGACGGGGCTGCCAGGGCCCGTGCTCGTGGCCCTGGAACGAGGACCTCCGCTTGCGCACGGGCTCGTAGCTCTTGTAGGCGCAAAAGTCGTCGGACGAGCTCTGGAGCAGCCGGACGGCGTCGCGGATGCGGTCTCTGAGTTCGTCGATGCGCTGGGGCTGGTAGTGGCTGTAGCCCATCGGCCAGCAGAGCGTCTTTATCCAGTTCTCCATGATCTGCGGGGTCCACTGGACGCCGTTGAGCTTGGTGCCGTGGCGGAGCATGGCGACAATGTCCGTGGGGTCGTCCTTTTGGTAGCGGACGAGCTTGAGGGCGACGCCCCAGAACATGGTGACGGCGATGAGGACGAGGCCGGGGGAGGCGTAGATGGTGTTGAGCTCGATATTGTTCGGCTGCTTGGAGTCGTAGTAGATGGGGTCGTAGATGTTGCCGTGGGGGCTGTGGGCAGTGTCAGACATGGTCGTGGCGATGATGAGCACGGTGGTACTCGCTCTCGTGCAAACGGAAGTGCGACGTCGGGGTCGGCGTTCATCCAGTCCGTCCTAAATGCAGGCTGTCAGGACCGTGCTGGGCATCATGCCAGCGTACACACCCGATGCGAAAGGCGTGCGCGGTTGCGTCGATGCATTGCTGAAGACGATCCTCGGCGTCGTATATGCCCTTCTTTCGCCACTCGTGTCCAAACGCACGGCGGATGTAGTCGACGTCGCGGGTTGTTCTCCGCGTGGACGAGCTGGACAGGACGGGGTGCAGGAGCATCACTGCGCCGCCGTGCACGAACAGGCGAATCTGGCAGCCAAAGACGTATTGTGTGCGCTGCTGGAGGTCTTCGAGGAGGTCGAACAGCATCGCGCGGTTGAGCTGGACGTCGTTGTGCGACATCGTGGCGACGACGAGGAGCACCTCGTGCAATAAAATAGCCAGGGCCTGGTCACAGCCTCAACCATGTCCATCAGAGCGATTGATGCTCAGACCGTCCACCGCATCACCTCTGGTCAGGTCGTCATAGACCTCCAATCGGCGGTCAAAGAGCTCGTCGAGAACAGCCTCGACGCCGGCGCCACGGCCATCGGTGCGTACATCCTCGACCAGCACGCCCCTCCACAACCCCACCAGACGTCCGCTTTCAGAACCACGGTCTCAAAGCCATCGACGTCGTCGACAATGGCTGTGGAATACATCCCAAGGATCACGACAGCATCGGTGGGTCCATGCACAGCACCCATCTCATCAACTCACCGTCCGCAGCTCTCAAGCACTATACCTCCAAGCTGTGTTCGTTCGACGACCTCGCCCGCGTGCTCACGTTTGGTTTCCGCGGAGAAGCCCTGTCGTCCCTGTGTGCCCTCACCGACGGGTTCACCGTCACGACGGCGACCTGCTCAGAGGCACCCATGGGCACCGTCATCGAAATGGACAGAAACGGCAAAGTGCGCTCAAAGTGTAAAATTGCACGGCAGGCGCGTCATCCCGTCGATCATGATCCTCCAAGCTGTGTCTGATCCCACTACAGCAAGGAACGACGGTTTCCGTCTCGAACCTGTTCAAGCCACTTCCTGTGCGACGAAAAGAGCTCGAACGGAACGCCAAGCGCGAATTTCAAAAAGCACTGAATCTCCTGCACACCTACGCCCTCGTGCCGTGCGCGTTGGAAAATAGGGGGGTCAGGCTCGCGGTTTCTCATCAGACCGACGGTGGGTGCGTGTGTGCTTTGTTCGCCGTCGAACCTTGCTCACTCGACACAGCCGCAAAGTCATCCAATTCAAGACGGATGGATCGCCCTCCATCCGCGCCTCCGTCCTCGCTATATGGGGCTCCAAAGCGCTCGAAAACGTGGTCGATCTCGATCTCTCGTTTGATGTCGAGACTGAAAAATCAGTCGCGCGGCGCCTCGACCCCGAAAGCGACATGTACGCGATTCGCTCTCTTTTTGCGTTGATCGGTCTGATGCGCGACGACCAGCTCCATCGTCACCCCCGTCAAGGTCCAGGGCTTGATTTCCAAGTTTGCCGTCGGTGCAGGACGGACGAGCTCCGACCGGCAATTTTTTTTTGTCAACGGGCGCCCCTATAATCCCGGAAAGGTGCGTTCAACGATGCTGTGGTCGAACCTAGATTCTATAGGTCCTGTAGGTCCAAAAGGCCATCAACGAAGTGTACAGGACGTTCAACGCGAACCAGTCGCCATTCGTGATCGCCAACATCGTTTTGCCCACGAGTGCGTTCTTCCGGTTTCCCCATTTGCTTGGCTCAGTCGACGCGTACAGACGCATGCGACATCAACGTCAGCCCCGACAAACGCACCATTTTCTTGCACAGCGAGAACAATCTCGTTCAAGCGCTCAAAGTAGGTCCACCCTCGAGGTTCTTGCCCAGCGTCGATTCACTCCCCCGAACAGACGGCGATCGAAACTGCGTTTTCCTCTGCCCGATCGACGTACGACGTGTCTGTTTCCCATGCGCAGTCGGGCACGCAGCGTCAGAGTCTGGGTGGATCGTCCGCACAGATGCGGCAACGAGCGGCCGAGAGGCCACCACTGGACACCAACGAATGTAGGCCGGGGGATGTGGCTGTGGGCGATGGACCCGCTGTCACGGGCGTCCCTCGTCCGTCGATCGAACCTGGTGGCAACGCGGACGTAGAGATACTGTCCGAGCCCGAGCCCGAGCCAACGCTCGTCGTGCAACCTGATCCCGCACTAAAGATAAGAACCGACGCGCGGGATCAGGACCGGCCTGGGAACCGAGCGCCGTCCGAGCCGCTCTTTTTTCCCGAGTCGGACGAGGAGGCGAGCACCAGGAACGACGCTGGCAGTGGCAACGGCAAGGATGCTTCAAGGAGCGCCGACAAGGTCGTTGGTGCAAGTGGACGTGAACGAGGCGCAGCTCTCGCCACGAGTGCTGTTCCGTCGACATCGACTACATCGACCACAACCACCACCACAACAACAACGCCAGACGTTGCACGCGAGGATAAACCCTGTTCGATGCAGACTGTTTTGAGCACGCGCGGTGCGGTCTGGAATCTGCGGCGGGACGACGAGGGCGGGAGAGAACGTAAGCGGACGAGGGGATCGAGCGAGGGGGATCGAGTGTGGGAAAAGAGGAAGAGCTTCAGGTCGAGTTTGAGTCGGTTCTTGAGCGATGGGAGTAAGCCTGTGCGTCGGGACGACGGCGAGGAGGACAGTGAAAGCGAGAGTGAGGGCGGGGGGAAGGAGGAGAGGTTGGATAGGATGCGGAAGGGGAGCGAACGCGAGGAAGAGGAGATGGATGAGCTGGACGACGAAGACGACGAAGAACGATCACGCCCACGTCCGAGGAAAGCAAAAGAAAACAAGGGCAGACGGGGAGCGGGGAGCGATTCGTCGCAGGTAACGATGGTCCTGCCCTCGGATGACGAGCGCGTGATGGATGTTGACGAGCCCCCGTCTCTGCCTCCTGCTACTGCTGCTGTTCCTCCTCCTCCCGTTCCTCAGACTGGCGCAAAACAAGTTTTGGATGTACAAGACGTCGATATCCTCTCGGATAACGAAGAAGAGTGGGCGTTTTCGTCGACGCTCGTTGGGACGTATGTTCCTCCGGCAGGCAAGTCGGTCGAACCACCACCACCACCACCACCCCGGGAAGCGTGTCCCTCCTGCCCTCTTACCGAGACAAACGCAAACCTCAACACCGACGCCGATATAGTATCGCTACGCGTCGACCTCATCAGCATCGGGTCGTACTATCTCGACATGTACGACCGCCTTTCGTCGTCTGCCGCACCATCGCCCGCACCTACATCCACGTCCAGCGCGACGTTCCGCTCCGCAGTGTCGTCTGCCAATCTCGAGACTGGCGCCGAGGACGCAGTCGCTTCTGCCGCGCTCTCACGAATCATTTCCAAGGCTGATTTCGAGCGCATGACGATCGTGGGACAGTTTAACCTCGGATTCATCGTCGTTCGGAAGCGGAGCGGCGGAGAAGGAAGGGGGATGGATGATTTGTTCATCGTCGATCAGCACGCTGCGGACGAAAAGTGGAACTTTGAGACGTTGCAGGAAAAGACGGTGATTGCATCTCAGAGGCTCTTTCGGTGCGTCCCCGTATTTTTTAATCGCGATGGCGTGTGGCGACGGGTTGATGTGTTGTATTTTTCTTTTTAAAATTAGGCCGCAGGAGTTGCAGCTCACGGCGGCTGACGAGATGTTGGCGATCGAGAACATGGATGTGTTGAAGCGGAATGGGTTCGAACTCGGACGGGTCGGGGAACAGGTAGAGGCGGAGGCATGTGAGGAAGAAACGTCGGAGGGCATGCGGACGCGGTTACAGCTCATCGCACAGCCCACGTCCAAGGACACGGTGTTTGACATGAAAGGTAGGTTTGACGTACTTTTTCGAAGCGAAGCGCTCAACGAATGCGTATCGATACGGACAGATCTCGAGGAGCTCATCCATCTGATGCAGGACCGACCAAAGGGGACGATGGTCCGCTGCTCGAAAGCGCGGGCCATGTTTGCGATGCGTGCGTGTCGGCGGAGCGTCATGATTGGCAAGGCGCTGGATAGGACGGGGATGACGGCGGTACGTACTAGCGTTTGTTTTTCATTCGAGCATCGTTGATGGGCGTCTGTCGGACGAATAGATCATAAGACACATGGGGACGATGGATCAGCCGTGGCACTGCCCGCACGGCCGGCCGACGATGCGTCATCTCTCGGATTTGACAATGTTTGGGGGGTATGCACCGCCTCGGCGCGCGATCGGTTGGGAGGCGTATGGGAGGTTTGGATCTGAAATGGAAGAGGCGTGATTTTCACGGGGCGCGGTGCGGTCACGAGTTGCCTTGAGTTGCTCGTGGTCTGGATCCGTTATCGGTACCCACACCATCTACAGATATCTGCTTTGGTATATATAGCTAATGCGCAATCTAGACGTGTTTTCCCATCTTTGCTCTGCGCTCGCAAGAACGATATCGGCTGACCGACCAACAGATTGAATGTCGATCCACGCAGTGAAACGCGAACAAGCGAATCTCGCTTGGGACAATAGGTGCGCTCCCCTGTCTCCCCTTGGCCCCTTCTGACATTCAAGTCCTCGACTAGCATCCCCCCCGCGCTAACCGTCTCCTCCGGCTCGACCGTCCACTTTTCCTGCCTGGACGGCTCCAACGGACAACTCACCCCTGCCTCGACCCCCGCCTCCGTCGCCGCCCTCCAGCTCGACCTGTGCGTCCAAGTCAACGGCCCCGTGTACGTCGAAGGCGCAATGCCGGGCGACACGCTCCAGATCGACGTGCTCGAGATCAAGACGGCCAAGTGGGGCTGGACGGCCGTCATACCCGGCTTCGGGCTCCTCTCCGACGAATTCCCCGAGCCCGCCATCCGGATCTGGGATCTATCCGAGGACGGGGTCGACGTCGACGTAGATGGGCTGCGGTATGCATACATGGACAGGGAAACGCACCCGGGGATACGGGTCCCGATACGTCCGTTTGCGGGCGAAATGGGCGTCGCGCGGGCTGCGCCGGGTAGGTGGTCGACGATCCCGCCGTACGTGACTGGCGGGAATTTGGATACGAGGCATGTCACGGCGGGGTCGACGTTGTATTTGCCGGTCGAGGTCGAGGGGGCCTTGTTTTCGATCGGGGTGCGTCGTCGTGGTTTTTTTCTTTTCTTTTCTTTTCCGTGGGGTCGAGTTGATCGGGGAGATGTAGGACGGACATGCGGCGCAGGGCGATGGGGGTAAGTCGAGAAAATTTTTTTTCTTTGTTTTGATCGTCAATCGAGCTAAACACGACTTTGAAAAAAAGAGGTTTGTGGTACGTTCGGAGCATCCAGGTGTGTATCGTACAGTACTGACTGACGAGGACAGGCACCGCCATCGAGACGTCGATGGACGTCACGGTGCGGCTCACGGTGCGCAAGGACAAGCCGTACACCAAGACGCCACATTTCCACGCCGTGGTACCCCGTGCGGACCCGGAAGAGTATTACTGCACGACGGGCGTCGACGCGGGTGAGTTTTCGTTGCCCAAGTTCTCGCGCACCGGGACCTGTCGATCGTGGCGTGCGCGTTTTTAGATATAAGGGAAGCGACGCGCGCGGCCGTGCGCAACATGATTGCGTACTTGGTAACCGAACACGGGCTCGACCGCGTGGACGCGTACATTCTGTGTAGCGTCGCGGGCGATCTCAAGATGCACGAAGTGGTACGTCGTTACGTCTCGAAAGAGTGGGGTCCATGCTCATCGCGTGTAGGTGGACATGCCGAATTACGTGGTTCGTGTTTTATTCATGCGCTGCTTTTACTTGTGACGACGTGCTGAGCATCGCACAGATCGGTATGATGATTCCGAAATCAGTCCTTGGAAGGCTGTGAGGTCGAATAGCGTGGAAGAATGTACGATAGTCGGACTCGTTATGGTCTCCCTGTTTGTCGATTTTGAATGGGAGGGGCATTCCCGTCAGCTTCATATTCAGTTACCAGCCGGCTCGTCTGAGATCTCAAATACACGATCCGGGCTGCAGTCCCTAAGCACTCGAGAAGGTATGGCTAATCGTCTCGTGCACACGTCCTGTCATATTGGGAAGATGATATCTGATACAAACTTGATTGAGCGACTAGCAAACGCGCAGACAGGGCGTATGCGACAAGGCGCTACCCCAGAGTGTAACTTGAATTACAGGAAACCAATGTCCAACGTGTAGAGAATGGCTAGATGGAGTTGGAGCGAGATCAGGACGCTACTTGTCACTACACTCAAAAGACACGTTCGAGTCACTTCTTTTGCTGTTTGGAGCTACGAGAAGAAGAAGAAAAGGACCACTTCCGCGTACACGTCGAGAGTCATGTCCCCATCAACTTACCCCATGCATACCGTCTTCTGTACTCGCTCCAAGACACCTGTACCGGAGGACTCTGATCATACATGCAAGTGTAGTATACTCTGGTTCTTGCTGTTGCGATCGGTGAGTCTAGTGCATCGTGCACGAAAGCAGGCTTCTCAGAGCGTAATTACAACGCCGTACATCTTCTGCCACATTACAAGGGATCGGTATGCTGTTATTCTTTCTAAGCTGTTCTTGCTCATCGTGCGGTAGACATAGAGACTTACACTCAGCATCGCAGTCGAGACGCTGATTGGAACGACATTCTGAAGGATATCGACGACGTTCGGAACGGCATTCTTCTAAACCGAGTTGCTCACCCTGACATGGGTAAAAGTCTTGCATTCCTAATGGTGCGTAATGACCTCATGTCATCTGATTTCAGCCTGAATAGCTCTGACAAGTAGACACCACCTTTGCCATGAGCACTGCGGATGTCGACCCCACCGCACCACCAACAAAGAGAAGGTGTACAGCACACCTCTTCTATCGTGAGAGTATCACAGATTTTGGGAATTCCGCGATCAGCTTGGGAGCTTCAGTCCGGATGCCCAATCCCACTGACGAATGGCATAACTACTTTGACTGCCTCTTGTCCCTGCCATATCTCATGGTACCACCTGAAAAGCGGGAGGACGATTGTAGAGAAGCTACAAAGAAGAGAGCGGAGCCACGTGGAAGACAAGGCTGTGGTTTGGGCAAGGGGAGTTGCGACTGCGTGCCAGTGATGTCGCCGGCTTGGGGTCGCCATGAATTCTGTATTCTATTTTTTGATATTCTAGCCTATACTCATCAAATCGACGACTTCGTGAGATTGCACGGGTAATGATAAACCCTAACATGTGAGCAGAGGGCGACGCTGCAAAGGGGACGAATTTTTTTATCCTTCGTTTCTACGTGCCTGCCATCTGGATTCCTTGAAATCAGAATCGGGGATATTGAGTCAAATACTACGAATCTAGATAAACCACCTTAAGTCTCGAATAGATCGTTCGAGATCTTTTACATCTTGGTAGTCGAAGCTGCAAGGATGAGATGGAAGAATGCACGGTTTGCGTTCGTCGACATATATGAAATGTATCATCATGGATACGAGTACCGGGTAATGCTGACGAGGTAGTTTTAGCGACACGAATAGGTACGACAACGTCCGCAGCACAACCCGCTATGGAGTAATGCCACGATTCGGGCCAGAGCTGGCCATACGCTCGCATTCGCTGGCCTATCAAGTTCACCTACCTTTTCACCACTGTCGTCTCGTCTGGATGTATACACCACGACCATCCCCTACGTCGATTCTTGACGTGCACGACGGCATGCCAACTTTGCATGCCATGTTGTGCACCCGTGTTGCGTTAAGTGCCCTATTATTGCCATCGGCTTACGCGGGGCACTTCTTTGACGCGAGGCAAGCGGCGGAAATCTAGTTTTGTTGTCGCCACGCGATCCGTCAGCCCCGTCGGGTGCAAGTACGTCTACCCGAATAAACCAGGACGTCACGGAAAAATTGGCTCTGGGTACTGTCCGTAGTATTGGGTTCGAAGTGCGCTGATGACGTTCAAGATACGACATATTCGCCTTGGCATAGCATTCGGACTTACGACTTTTTAGTCACGTAAGCACAGTGTCTCCGATCGAGGACGCCACGTAAAACCCACCAACTTAGCGGGAATGAATCGAACTAAATCGAATCACAATAACGGAATTTGCAGGTCACCGGGCTCAATCCAGCGTCTCATCAACGTAGGCGTGCGGCGTTACACGGTGCAAGATGCTATGCTCGAGGCAATCGGAACATCTATACGAACGCTTTCAAAACTACTGAGATCGTTCAGAAAACGTCACACACTACAAATGCTCCGAGTCGTTGACACTACCACGTGGTCGCCTATAGAACAAGAACTGACAGGCCGATGTTTGATCAAGACGCTCCCGATTTACGACGAATCGGTGCCGTCAATGACGGCAAATCTGGGATATGGGCGCATCAAGAGAACAGCGAAGAAGTTCTCGTACGGGTGGACACAGGGAGCCTCTGTTCCAAAAGGATGATCCGTCTCCTCTTCTCGAGCGGCGTGGCGGCACTTGACAGGACTACATGGGTACTCCTTTTCGTTGCTCGTCTGAGACCATTTCAGGTAATGTTCGGGTCTCGGTCTCGCGTAGAGTATGGCGTGGCGTGTCGCTGCGCATAGTTTGATCATGGTTCAAATTCGGAAGGATGGATGGCATTTGTGTGATCGAAATATATACATTAGATTCAGTAGAACTAGAAATGTTCAACCTCTACCGAATGGAACACGCGCTAACACGTCCATTCGTTGAATAACAATCCCTAGATACCACAAACCCTTCAACATACAGAGTACATCCAAGATTGCAAGAAACGCGAGAACTACCGTTATAATACAAGATGCTACCAGCCAATGCGCTCACAACTTGGATCGCAGCCTGTCCGACGCGATCATGAAAGAACCAAAATAAGCGTCGAGGTCCGCAAGGGCGGTTGAGGGAACGACCGTCCCCACATAGCCATCTGGACGAACAACTACGATTGTAATCCTGCTTCGATCGATCCCGAGTCCTTTGTATCCATGCCCACCGAATTTGCCGGTCACATCAGTGTCATCGAGAAGAACCCTGGCAGGGATACACGGTCAACGGCTGACAGACAACGCGAGAGAGTGGTACCAACTTTGTCCAGTGAGTACGGAAGAACAACGGGACCATCAAGTGGTTTATCACTTCCTTCTTGCCCACAGCGATTGTGACAATGTCGAATACAGTAGAGGAGTTGTCGCCTGGGCTGTATTTGCGAAGGAAGCCCGTCGGCTTGCTCAGCTCA
Source organism: Solioccasus polychromus (assembly GCA_038090335.1). Lineage (NCBI taxonomy): Eukaryota > Fungi > Basidiomycota > Agaricomycetes > Boletales > Boletaceae > Solioccasus > Solioccasus polychromus. The sequence continues at coordinate 36,113 of JBBPMM010000170.1, read as the reverse complement.
TCCCCAAGTGAATTCATCTCAGCGAGACGCTTTTTGGTCAGGTTCCCCACGAAGAACAATAATTTAAAACGGAAGTCTGCTGGTAGCAAGTCCTGTATATTGGACGGATATGCATCGGCAGCACGGACGAATATTTGTGGAAGCATGCGCCGTCCAATGATGAGTTTCTTCGCGCTTCTCTGGTGTTTGGGATCCACAATCGCAGATGACGAGTATTGAATGCCCAGGCCGGTGGCAAATTCATGGTACTTCCTGACTATTCTGATAAAGAGACGTAAATTCGCTCTATTCTTAAAGATATAATGCAAGACAGCGGCTAACTTTGGGTGCTCAGACGGCGGCGTTTTGATCTTTCCAGAAAATAAGCCTGAAATTAACCTATCAAAGTCGATAAGCTCTTGCGCAGTCATCCTTCGTTCATCTTCGTACTAGAAGAGTGAAAATTTAGTGCACGCAGAAAGGTAATTCGGCGGCTTACGGTCTTCAGCAGTGACGGACTAGACCATCCTCTCAGTACATGTACAAGCTTCCATGCTAAATGATTGTCAGTACATGTTTATCGACATGGAGGGATGCATACCAAGGTTGTGCGTGTCGTTCATACTGGCATTCATTCCCTGGCCTGAACCGCGGGATAAAATTGTCAAAGTTCTTAGCAGGGGAAACAATAGAATTACCGGCTTTCGGGGAGTGAGTATGACAAGCGTCACCGGCAATGAAAACTCGCTCCTTGACAGAGAACTTGGATGCTATATGCTGTCCCACTACCATATGGCTCACACATAAATATAGCGAATGCTGCGTTCGAAAAACACATACCGATGTAGATTGTCCACCAATCAATGTATTTCGGCTCGCCCAATTTGAATGGACGGAACATCTCCCTTGCGACCTAGGAACGGCATTCAATCATACGGTGATCTTTATATGAAAAATCTCACTGAGAGGATTTTTTCCGGGGTAAATCTGTTTTTATCGGCTCTCTCTGTTGCGGGATCTATAACATCCTCGTCTGATAGCTGAACGTAAAGGCGGAACAAGTCACCCGTGCGAGGAAGGACCAAGCAAGTCCCTTTCGCCGAATCAAGGACAGTAACGTTCCGAACGTCCGGAAAGTCGGTTTCCGCTATTAGGTCGATAACACCCCATTTTGAGTCTGACCGCTACGATCAAGAACACAACAGAATGCAAAGAAACTGACGACGTTACCAGTTTGTTCACCCTGCATCTCAATACCTAGGCTCTTTCTAACCCACGAGTGTGCTCCTACAGGCAAATGTTAGTAGTAGCATAAACATTGAGCAAGACGACTTACCGTCTGCCCCAACAGCGTATTTGGCGTTTACAATTTCCTTCTTGGTCTTGGTAGTGCTTTCATCTAGATTCTCTATAGTAACCTAAAGTTGTCGTCGTTTGATAAGTGAGAAGTATATAGGTGGTATTGAAGTGATGCTCGCCTTCACCGGGTATGACGAAGGACTCGAAAGTACATTGGGGTCTTCAGAAATCTCAATTCTCGAGGGTTGTTTTGGGCGTTCAACCTGTACTCCACGCTCATTTATAGAGTCAATGAAGATGGTCTCTGTTGCCCCCTGGTGGTGCGTAACCTAGACGCAGATCCATGAATTCAATGCATGAAACTTAATTTCTTGGCGTCCGTACCAGGAATGGATACCGTGAACTTGGCAAAGTGATACTTGGCGTACGCGAAACGAGCTTCGGTGTTTATTTATGAAACTTTAAAGAAACATCTCAAGGCAAGAATAACAAACCTTGATTTCTCCCTTGCGATCAGCCTTGTAGAGAGCCTGAACCGTTGGTGACTTGTTAGACGCAGAATACCTTCTAGCCAATCAATCTTACGTACACTCATGTGCATTTGACGTGCTTCTCTTAGTAGGCGCTCGCCAAGCCCATAGCTCTGTCGCAAAGTTCAGCCGTGTCAAAATATCGGGGTAATCTAGAATTTTACCTGCATAACCTCGATCGTCCTAGGTTGAATGCCATCTGCTTGACCAACTGCGACCTTTGTAGGGCTGATAGCAATCAATACTCAGTTTTGTCGTTCATGCTGAACGTGCATCCCACCGTTTATCGATGATCCTAGTCTTTACGCCTGCCGCTGTGAGTGCGTTCGCACACATTAATCCAGCGGGGCCTGCTCCGATGATTAGAACGTCGGTAAAACTTTCCACAGACATGGCGAATAGTGATGAGGGGAAAGAATGGGATATCCCCCTTGCACCATTGAGAGAAGTGTCATTTATCGAGGCCGCTCTGCGGCCTGCCCACTTCGGTTGACCACGCGAGTACTTGAGGCAATAAAACCTTAACTAAATCCCACCTAGTAGCATATGGCATGGTTAGGTAAACGCCATGGAGGCCGGGGCGGACAGAGCACAGAAAGAGCCATCGACCTTCATCGGGTTCCGCGAGCTCTCAGTCGACATCTCTATGAAATGGGTAAGTAATCTATTTTCTTTGTCAGCTGCTCACCTGGCAGGACATGCCTCGCAAAAGTCCCACATCCAAAGCATCCATCGTGGCGGCGATAAGATGCAAAAAAACAGTGCCGCAAAGCTTTAGGTCCGGGCCAATTTGGTAGCGTATGCGAATTCTATTAATATCATTCGCGGCGACAAGCAACAAGAGGAGGAAACAGCAATGGACGCTATGCCAGAACACCGTCGTGCACAGTGAGAATACTCAGACCATGGCAGACACAAGAGAACGCGAGCAGGGAATCGATTGATGAGACCAACCAGTACAATGAGCCCGTCCTCGTATATCTAGGGTGGGCGGGGTATCTGCCTAATGAAATGTGATAAGAGGGCGATCGGGGTGAGATGGTAAAATGGATGGAATGTGATGATCGAATGATTGGAAATGATCGGAAGAACAGCCTTTACTCTTCTCCCGGAGACTGCCGGAGACGGCTAAAGTCCGAGCACTTACAGCATGTTGCAGAACGATAGAATATAACGTAGATATGGCATCTTTATCACAAGGAAAACAATAATCTAGCAAGTAGAAATGATACACGGTCAGTATTATAAGATTCCCTTCTCGTTCCCTCAACTTCATCTCAAAGACCGCGTGCTTCCAGACGGTTCCTGAATATTCTTTGAAACGCTGCAACATGTTCAGAGTCCATGAGCGTGTCGTGTTGCCCTGGAACATCCGTGTACGTGGGCTCTGCGCGACTGAATTGTGTCCAAGACTTGAGTTGCTCGTTTAACCAATCGTGCTTGGATCCGTGATACGGAACGGCGTAAAACACATCGATGGCGGCTGTGGGAGAGACATGAACAAACATGACAATAAAAGGATGATAAAGGAAGACAGACAGATGGAACCACTCGGGTTATAGTCTTTGGCGCACTCGACGAGCGATCCGGCAATGTCGATCCAGTGGTCGAGTTTCTCGGGCGTGAGCTGCAGGTCAACCAGACGCTCGGGGGGAGACAACTTCCACAGGGCCTCCAACTGCTCTTTACGAGACAACGGCCGCATCGAGGGTGCCAGGTCGTACACGTCCTGCTTCGACACAAGACCGACAAAGTATGCGAGGTTGAGCATACTCCCCGTCAAGTCGGTCTCATACATACGATTGGCGATGTGTGGTGGAATATTGATGAGACCCGTAAATCGGACTTCGTCTCCCATGGCCTCGAGACGCTTGGAAATTTCAAAGGCGACGACACCGCCGTACGAGTAGCCCGCGATGGCATAAGGACCGTGTGGTTGAATCCGCTTGACGGCCGCAGCGTAGGATGAGACCATCTCGTCCATCGATGTAAAGAACGGATGGCCGAGTTCGAAACCCCGAGTCCGGAACGCATAAAAGGGCCGCTCGTTTTGAAAGTACTTGGCAAAATTCACAAAGATGAGAACCTCGCCGACACCTGGGTGGACAATGAATATGGGTGTTTTCTTGCCAGTGAAGCAGAATGGCACGATGGGGTCGTACTCCTCTGCGTTGGCCCAACTGGACTTGATGGTGTCGATATAGTTGGCAAGACTGGAAACAACAGGACGTTTGAGAATCTGGATAGTTGGGATTTCACCAATATTAAATGCAGCTTCGCTCTCTCGCTTGAGACGAATAACATCGAGAGAGGTACCGCCGAGATCAAAGAAGTTGTCCGCGACAGAAACTCTGGCAACATCCAGGTTGAAGATGTCTGCGTAGATACACGCGAGTGTCTTTTCGGTCTCACTCGTAGGAGTGACAAAGGAGGCATCACGTGCCTCGTTAAGCAGTTGCTCGGCACGGTCCATGTACATGGCGAGTTCACCCCGTTCGAACCGCGTGATAAGAAGAGAACGTGAAAGGCGCGAGACCTTCCCAAGCGTAGTCTTCTCTATCTGGTTGAACGGAATAGGAATAATATGTTGAGGAGGAAGAGTAATTATCTTAATAGAAATGTCGCAGAGCGCACGGTGAGTGGCAGACAATTTGGTACATGCATCCTCACCATACAAGTTAAAAGTAGGGGAGTAGAAGACGACGACGCTTTCGGTTTGTTGTTCAGAAGAACGGAATGAGACGGCGGCCAGGGAAGAGACACCATCCACAGTCTGGAGATATGCCTCGAGTTCAGGGAGACTGTAAGATATGCCGTGGACAATAACGGTTTCCTTGATACGCCCACGAAGGTTCAGGGAGCCATTCTGGATGACGCCGATGTCGCCTGTACGGTACCATCCACCATCCACAAAGGACGACTTGGTCGCCTGGACGTTGTTGTGATACCGAACGAATAACATTGGCCCACGAACTTGAAGCTCTCCGCTCTCCCCACTTGGACGAACCGTAATGCCATCATCTGGGTTGACGATGCGCATCTCGCAACCGGGGATCGGAGTCCCGAGTTCTAGGACGTCGTAATTGGATTCGGAAACAGATGCGTCGATAGGATGGTAGATACAACCTGCACTGCAATGCACTTATAAATATAATAGTCCTTGTGCGACGTCGGTACTTACCAGGTCTCAGTCATCCCAAAGCCGGGAGAGAGAGAGAAAGACAATTTCGAAGGGTCGCGGGTGAAGTTTTTGAGCATATCAACAAAAGTTTTGGCGGTCTGTGAGACGACCGCCTCCCCACCACTGTTTATGCGCTTGAGCGAGGACAAGTCAAAGGACCCAAAGAGTTCTCTTCTCTTCTCCAGGTCTTTGGCGAGCTTGGCGAGCAGAAAGTTGGGAGCAAAGGTGATATTAACAGATTTTTCCTCGATCAAGCGGAGAAAGCGCAGGGAATCGGACATGATGATAGATGCGTGTACATGGAGTTGGGATGCCCCGTACAGCAAAGGCGTAATGTGCATCTCAAGTGATCCTGCGACATGGTCAAATCCCACCCCTGTCCATTAAAAGTTAGACTGGAAAGAGAGGAAAAAGCCGAGATTCACAATTCATGATCATAGATTTGGACGTCAACCCATAGGCAATACCTTTGGAATAGGCGGCAGCCAAAATGGTTCGGTGAGTATGAACAACGACTTTTGAGAGTCCAGTCGAGCCCGAAGTCAAGAAGAAGAGAGCTTCATCGTCGGGCTGAACAGTTCGAGCAACCCAGTCAGCCGGTACACTGCAGCCCTCCGTTGCAATCCTAAGTTCGGAGAGAAGGTGGATCTCCAACCCGGGAATAGACCTTACTTGATCCACAACGGCTGCACCAGTAAGCCAGGTAGTCGATTGAACTGTCTTCGTAATGTGGGCGATATGATCTTCCCTGTGTGCCTGCTGTGCGCTGAGAGCAGGCAGCAGACAAGGAACATAACCGGCGACGATGCAGGCCCAGACAGCAGTCATGTTATCCTCATGCTCCGTTGAGTAAACAACGATAACGGAACAAGCGGGTTTTTTCAACGCGAGAAGCGCACGGGCGAGACGACGCACAGTCTGGTTGAATGAGCTGAAAGTCTCGGATCGGATGCACGAGTCTTTGGAAAAGGAAGAGACGAAGCAAAGCTCATGCGATGGATATCGCTCGGCAGTATACGATAAGACATCGATGAGAGTAGACGGCGCGTAAGAAGATTGCTCTGCGGGTATGGAGGCCTTGGGAATGGAGATGACGTTAGGAGTGACTTTGGCAGCAGTTGTTGTGAGAAGTTTTGCTGGGCCTTCGCGATGACAAAACGTTGGCATCGTAAAAGAAAGTTCCACCAGTAACTTACGGCACAGAATGTAGCGACCTGTTATTGGCAAGGCGACATTCAGCTCCCGACTTACACCGGGACTTTTGCGAAGATCTGGCGAATCGTCGCTCACGAGTCACCAGAAATTCTTGGTCGGACGGTGGTCTACGGCATTCTGTCCTAGGATGGTTCACTAGGTTCGTTCGTCCTGGGAGTTGGAATGATCAATTGAGTGTTCCATCTCTTATATTACTCTATGCAATGCGATCTCACTCGTTCAGTGAGCATAACCAGTAAATTGCATAGGAGCTATCATGAATCATGATCTGAGACACTTATCGGTCACTATGGGTAACCATCTGCATCCGCTTAGTTCCCACCAAGGCTTGGTCCCTTGACGACGCGTTTGACCGCCAACGCAGTCACGGAATCTCTCCTGGAAGAGCGTTCTCATCAAGGTCGCACCTAGGCACTACTGGCACTACTGTTTCGTTTTCTTCTGTGGTCATCTCGACTATCATGGTGTTTCTTCCCTACCATCAGAGGTCACAGATATATCGCAATGGACGAACTGGAGCTGCCTCCGCTCCGGAGAGTGAGGTGTCATTTGATGAAACATCTTCCCCTGGGCGCAGTGTATTTAAACTTGGCCTGAAAATACTGATCGAGGCACAAAGCTGAACAAAATAGACCATGGAATCTATATATGCCATCTGAAGGCTTCAGTGATGGAACAGACAAAGTTGTTGGTTGCAACATTATAGGTCAGCACGATGAGTTGCCTCCGCCTCCGATGTGATCCGTTGAGGATTCAGTTATTCTCAGTAATCTTGGGGAATCTCCTTCAAGTTACATATCAGCATATAGATGGCTTCACAACAACCGTGAGTATGGTGTGGCAGATGACACTCGTCTCCACCCAGACTCGAATCTACTCGAGGTGCTATATCAGGTGTGGTGAGCTCGACGACAGTACGTCAGGATTACGATTGATTCTATACGTTATTCGAGAACATCGGGGGTCAACTACCTCTCCAAGAGAACGAGCATCCCCGCCCCTACTTCAAAAGGAAGGAGAATCGTTGAAGTTTGAGTGACGAATTTCCCCTCTCGAGCAATGACAAGGTAGGAGGAAAAAAGCTTGCTATCGGCACCATATGTATTGATCCGAGATTGACATGGATACGAATCCGTGCCAATACTGAGCGTTGACAATCAAGAAATGATGTCAGATCACGTCCCTTGTCTTGGCGCTTGACGTTAGATTATACGAAATTGCGATAACAGGTCGGAAATGCATGCTTGTGGGCAAACAACCATTCCCTGACTTTCCACAACCAGGAACCAATCGGATATTTCCCCACGTTCGAAAGAATCTGGATTTGTATAGTATGGTATTGCGCGCTCTCATCACGTTCATGATTCCAGGTCGGTGGTTCCACAATGGTTGAAAGTAAAGAGACACTTTATTGCACTTACAGGCAAGCTCAAGGCACGGTGATATTATACATTGCTTGTGCAATCAACATTAATACTTGGGTTTTGCCTAAGCTCAACAACGGTACAAGGTTCGGATCCGCATGTAAAATTGTGACTCAAGGTACCACATGCTAACGAAAAATGTACGTATCCATGGAAGTTATTACACGTTTCAGGCCTCAACTGAGGAAAAGAGGAAGGTTACATGCTATGAAGGAAACGTTTGTCCCATTTCGGCTGATCGAAAGATCGGGATGCGGACTCTCCCCGAAGGTACCCTCGGGGAACATAAAAAAGGTGAAAATTGGTTTATCACGGCATACCCGCGTTCAACTCGCAAGAGGATGTTGTTATTCCTCATTCTCATTCCACTCTTTACTTTGGTTAGGGCGGCGCCGCAGGCGACGACGTCAAGCAATTGTGTTGGTAAGATCGCGTCACTTGATGACGTGGAGAGTGCAGTTCAGTGTTCGACTGTGGAAATCGAGGGATTTACTGTGCCAGGTGGGGAAAAGCTGAGCATAAGCTTGTTGCCAGGGTCCACGGTCAATGTCCGTGAGTGGTTTCTGGCAATGCTTTTTGTCGAGTTTAATCTGTTGACGGCATCCATTAGTGGGAAATGTTGAATTTGGCTATGCAGTTTGGCAAGGTCCTCTTTTCGAGCTCATGTTCGTTGAATCCGAATTTATCAGATGCGGCTTTGAATCACTAACATTGATCTGTCGACGACAGAGGGGAAAACATTACATGTGAGCCGGGTCTACGTACCAATTTGACTCAGTACCGATTAAACGCTTTTAGTCAATGGGAACGGGAAGATCTTCCATGGAAACGGCCAATTGTACTGGGTAAACGATGCTGTGGTGAATGTTCTTTTTCAATGTCTGATTCACGACAGGATGGTTTAGGTGGTGGTACCACCAAGCCCTCTCCCATGATGGAGTGTGTCCACTTTTATTGGATCGTGTCGTCTCTAACTCTATTCTAAAGGATCGCAATTTCTGGGACGTTTTCTGTACGTAAAGAGGTGCCTTGTGATTTCGTTCTCATCCGCCACGATCTCAGGACCTTATTGTCCGGAATTCTCCCGAGCGGTGCTTCTCCCTATGTAACCCGAACCCACTCGTTGTCAGCGGTGTCACCGTCGATAATAGTGAGACAAACTTTTCCATCGTTTTTAAAGACCTGTTCTCACTTTAAAATGTAAAGGTGATGGAAATACCCCCAACTATAAAAGCAACGGGCTTGCTTCTGGAAAGGTGCATGTTACTTGCAAGAACTTGGATGTTGATTTTAGCTTGCAGGACGCAACACCGATGCTTTCGACATTGCTGGAAGTGATCTCACCATCAGGGACTGGTAAAAGGCATCTATGTTTAGTTTTTAATGTATCGTTGACACGGAGTACAGCACTGTGGACAACCAGGTACTTGCGAGTATCTCCCGACTATAAAACGCTCCGTAACTTGTAAGTATAGGATGATTGCATAGCCATCAATATAGGGCGAAACATTTTAATCGAAAACAATTACTGTGCAAACGGCCACGGCATATCCATCGTACGTGATGTTGTTTAGTCCTGGAATAGCATGGTTTTATCATCCCGAATTACAGGGCTCTGTGGGCTCTGACAGAAACATTGCGAATATCCTCATTCAGGGAAACAAGGTCGTTAATAGGTACTTTATTGCATTATGTGCCTATAAATATGTTCAGACTAAACGGCTAGCATGCAGCGCTCAAGCATTTCGCATAAAGACCGACCGATCCGCAACAAATAGTCAAGTCACAAACGTTACCTATAGTGTGCGTTGGTTTAGTATATGTTCCCTAAGCCGTGCTTATCGTGACAATGACCAGGATAATACTGCGACAAACTGTGCTGCGTTTGGAGTGATATTTACTCAGAGCTACCCCGAAAATTTTGGAGTGGCTGGTGGTGGCGTTATCATATCTGTAAGTAACTTGTCGAGGAACGAACGAGTTCCAATTATATTTCACTTATAGGACATCAAATTCGGCCCAGGCCCAACGGTAATTGAGGTCGACAGCGAAGCTGAAATGGTTGCTCTGAATTGCGGTTCGAATAGCTGCCTTGGTATTATAATCTGAGTTCATTTCAAAACATGGATGATAATCATTTTCTTTCTGCAGGGCCATGGGATTGGACGGGCTTAAGTACGAGGGGGGGCAGATTCGGACCTATGAATGGGGGTCCCCAGATTGAGGGTTATTCCCAATAAATTTATTCGGTCTTTTCTCGGAAATTTTAATCGTGTATTCGATGGATGTCTTCCGCCTGGTTTACCAGCTGTATACCAAATACCCGAGCAATCGATACACTTCCATTTGAGGCAAACGCGCACTCCCCCTAAGCGTACGCATTCCCTCATTCTCTGCTTTACCCAATCGATTTGAGCGGCACTCGCGATGAGCATTTACCACGAAAAATTTTGCTGGCTCTGTTATATTCCAGCAAATTGCTGCAACTGTACTTCTCCTTGGTCGAATTTCATATCTCAAGACGTGCACGACGATCGTTGCGAAGACTCTGTCCATTTCGACTTAGACGGGTTGTCCTTCGTGATGATGAACGGAAACGCTTTTTTTGGCGGCCCATTCGATGACCCGAACGTTGAAATAGGTAACATGCTGAACAGTCTAGAAAGTGGGTCGCCCCGACCATATGCAGCGAAGAACGATAATAGCTCTGAGACATGGACATCGCCTCCTCCGGACTCTTCCTCGCCTATTGGTCAAAGCTCCTCTCCTTTCTCAAAGGCCGCTGCACAGCTGGTGTCATGGCACCGATGTGGGTCCGGTGTGGACCGACCGTCACCGCTTGACAATAGACAATCGCGGACAAGAACTTCATATAACGAGGGCAATTTTGCGACAAAACCTGTTGACCCTTCTTCCTTTTGTTCATCCACCCCGAAGTACCAGACGCGACATCACCTCGATCATACTAGCATGTGTATCCACTCCCGATCTCAAGGTCAGAGTCCTGCTGGTCCGACCGTAGACAAAGGTTCCCAAGGATTCCTCGAGGCGCCGATCCCAGCTAGTGGGCAGGATATATGCGCGGTGACAAGCAGAATAGATACAGCGAATATTCAGGATAGAACCGCTGAGACAGCTTCTCTTCCCGCCGGAAGGAGTAGCTTAACCACTCGGACTCTCATTTCCGGCCCTACCATCCTCGGTCTAATAACATCGAACATTAAGAGCAAGAGTAGGACTAGCGATGTTGCAGTCATGAGTAACGACGCGAACGGAAACGGTCGTGTCCCTCTCAAGCGTCTTGCTCGCGAAATCTCGATTTCCTGCCTGGCTCAGGATATACCTGGTGGTTATTTAGAACAACGTCGCCCCTCAATCGACGGTCCTTCGGAATGCAAGAGAGCGAAGCTAGAACGAGTCGTATCTCACGTTTCTTGTGCCACCGACCGGAGCGGGGAATCCAAGTATCGGGCCACAGAACCTGCAAGTATACGTCGCGCGCAGTCGTTGAGATCGGAGGTCTCTACGTGTTCAGAAGAGTCGACAGTACGTTCTCAGAGTTGCTTATGGTAGATAGCCTCTCATCTATGCGCATATGTGCGTCTCTATCTTTCAGAACTCGCTTTTTCACCCTTCCCCTTTGGATTCGCCGATTTGCAAACCATTCCAAGAGAACGATTTTCCGCCGACAGTTCCTAATACCCCACTTCCGGGCTCTGCAGAGTATGAGCGATCCAAGGCAAACCCTCTCGTTCGAACCATCGCATTTTATCGCCACAAATCCCTGAGCGTCCCTCCGATACCCCGGGTTCCTGTCATCGCACCACCTGCAGATGTCCCTCCCGCAATCATTCTTTGTACCGAAGATCTTGCGATCTGTCGTCTCAAAAACCTCCTTCTGAGGCAACGTGCGGAACGCGAGAGGGACGGTTTAAATATTCACGACGAGAAACGGTCGGAGCGATTGAAAACGATGTTCCCGGATAACTTGGCCTCCACACGAAGGGACACTGCAAGCACAGATTCGAGCGACTATCGTAGCCAGTGGGAAGAAGAGAGCACGCGCTCTGCGAGCGACCCGGAGAGCCAAGACAGTCGACCATTGGTGCCGAATATAAGGACCCTTATTGGACAGCATCGACTCGTCACTCGAGAAACATGGTCGAATGCATATGGCATCACGAACGATCTTCGAAAAGAGATTACGAAGTGGATACTCGAGGTGCGATCTGCGTTTTCGTAAATCCATATGCTGATACAAAACTCGCATTTTCACCCAGAAATACCCAAAAGATCCGGCGCCTTGCAATGAGTCGTCTAGAGATCGTCGTTGCTCCGGTATCGACCTTCATGATCAACTTACAAACTCGCCCCATACACGGTTTCACGCGGCGCAACTATTCCATAGATATTTTATACTTGCTGAGAAGGTAAATTTCTGGCGAGAGGCGTGCAAGCTCGAGCACTTCGAAGTATGGGGGAAAAGCATATGGAATCTTGCAATCGGTTGCATGGCGTTAAGCGTCAAGGTATGTATCTTTTGTTTTCCCGTGAAATCAATCTATATATTGCCAGTATCATCGCGACGTCCTCCCACCCCTGGGTCCTATATTCGCGGCCGAATTTCTCAAGCTAGCAAACAACTCACTGTCACACGAGGAATTCGAGGTGAGGATTCGACGACACTAGTTGACGCAAAGTACCGATCTTACGTACCCAGCTCGCACAGCGTGATATCATGTACACATTCCAGTTTCAACTGGGCAGCTGCACGCCCCAAGATGTTTTGGATGAACTATGGATTGCTTTGCCCACGTTGCGCAAAGCGACTGTGCCAATAAGAGAGGGCTGGACAGCCGTCCAACGCGTGACGTGGGAAAACTTGTTCAAATCATTGTTTGGTAGGTAAATGTTGATCTGAATGATGCGCCGATGTTCTAACAGGAAACTTGGTGTATAGAACCGGATATGTTACAATATCCAGTTACCTTGCTTACGGCAACGGCACTTATCGACGGTCTGATATTTGCGCTGGCGCAACATCTGAAAACGGAAGCGGTCGGCAAGGTCTGTGGATGCAAGACTCCAGCAAATGTGCTAGCTCCCGTCAACTCGACATCACCTGAGTGGTCCTCGGATGCTACCGAACCGCCATGGGAGTTTTATCACTTTGAAGCGTGCCAATCGGTAGATGATGTTATTCTGGATGTCAAGGATGTGCTTGAGCTCTCCGAGGTGAGTCGCGTTTACGTAACTCTTACTGTCGTTGACTAAGAGTATCGCATTCAGGTGGAATTAGATGAGTGTAGGATGTGGTTCAGTTGTATTGGACAAGAATAATTCGTTTGTGTCACGTCTTTACTTTTCCGTCGAACGCTTTCGACAAACTTGGACTTGTGCTTATTGTTCTTGTGGCTTTCCTAATCTGTAACCGAAGACGTCTGCAATATATAAAATCATGCGGGCGTTCGCTTTTCGATTCTGACTTGAGCGACATGCCATGTTGAATTTCCGTGAGTGGTCTCCTTTGTGACGTGGCTTTATTGATTTCCTGGGACCTGCAAGTGGGGGTGATATGAAGCCGTCTACGAGCTGTATCGAACGACGCGAAAGACGAGAGGTGATCCTGCTGTCAAGATCACTTGAGAGCGTGAGTAGTATGTAAGTCTGGTTACAAGCGACCCGGCTAATTGTCTTTCCGCAACAAAAGGACGTGAGTGAAGCGGATGTTCAGAAGAGAGGACGCCACGACGGAAGCTTTGTTATGATGTTGTTATGTACGCCAGCGTGGGAAGAAATGGAATTTGGGGAGCACTTCGCATCGTCGCTTGGCTCATCTTCCGTCCTCCTTTGGCCAAATTTCTTACTTTCTTTGTCCCGCTCTCGTTACGACAGCCAGGACGACGTGGACGGACCCGTCTCGCTAGCCTAACGTGTTGCTGTTTCTTTTTTGCCTACTCTCAAAACACCTCATCAGTCCATCTATACCCGATACCACCATCCACCAGCTGTGCCTTGTACCTTTGTAAAATCTGCGCAGTGACCTCTTGTCGATCTGCACATCATGGCCCCGGGACCCAAGACAGGCCTAGCACTGTTCCTAGGCATCGAACTCGCGACCGATCAGCTCCGTGCGTCGATCGTTGACGAAAGTTTGGAGCTCGTGGGTGTCGAGTATGTCGATTTTGATTCCGAGCTATCTGAGTATCAGTGCGTGTTTCTCTCTTCACCTGTCTTCTCCCACTCGGGCTTTACTGCGCTTCACCCCATCTTTTGTTTCCAAATATCACGCGTATCAAGTGGTGTTGACGTTTGATTAGAACTCAGGGTGGTATTTTTACGACGCCTGGCGATGCATACACCACTCCGGTCGATATGTGGGTGAAAGCGCTAGGTGCGCGCGGAATCAAATTTTTCAGATATCAACGGTTTACTAATTTGGACTTTTTTATAATTCCCTCGATCGTAACCTTATTCGGCACGTGCCACAATGCCTTTGTAACCGCAAAGACTTTCTACTCGAAAAACTGTCCAGAAATTATGACCTGACGAGAATAAAATCGATTGGTGGTTGTGCACAGGTATGGTTGCCATCTTTCAGAAAAAATAATTTGTTGGTGATCCAAACGTCGTCTGCAGCACGCCATCGTCTGGTGGAAATCAACCCCGATCCCGTCATTCCCCGCGCTGGACCCGCGACTCCCGCTCCATTCTCAACTTCCGCCCAACACCTTTTCGCTGGCCAACACCCCCGTCGCGCAAGACACGTCCGCACATACCCATGCCTTGGCTCTCGAGTCTCTCCTCGGTGGCCCTGATATCATGGCTGCGCGCGTCGGTACATGTGCTAACGCGTCGATTCTTGCTGCGCAGCTCCTTCGTATCCGGGAGTCTTGGACGTCAGATGTGTGGGCGCGTACGGGCAAGGTGCAGCTCGCTAGTACATTCCTTGCAAGCATGGTTGTCGGCGAGTGGGTGAACATAAGCGAGGCAGAGGCGTGTGCGACTGGTATGTGGGTGCATGCAAGTGGTCAAGGCGGCTCGACCCAGGGACGCTGGGACGAGGGCGTTCTCGAGATCGTGGGTGGTAGTAGAGAGGAGGGACAGAGGATCCGAGGGTGGCTTGGCGAGGTCGACTTGGCGAGCGGTAGAAAAATTGCCAACGTGTCGCGATATCTATGTGAGAGGTATGGATTTGAGCCCGGTGCGTGATATGCATGCTTGTATGGCCTCGAAGCTGACTAGTCCCCAGATACTGCCGTCACACCATTTACTTCTGATTATCTTTCTGCATATCTTTCTCTCTGTCCCTCCCCAGGAGACGCTGTACTATCGTTTGGACCCATGGATACCCTTGTCACGCCCGCACAACATTATCATCCTACTCGTCTTTACAGCCTATTTCCGCATCCAGCGCAGGACCCTGGAGAAAAACGAAGATACATTGCTATGCTCACAAGCCGGTAAACCTATGTCTCATGACCGTCCCTTCGCACCTAACACCTCGGCCCAGAAATGCTGATGTTCCTCGTGCATTGGTTCGAGACATGTACACCAAGAGTTGGAGTGCTTTTGACCGTCTAGTTGCTATTGTCCCCCCCGGTGGCTCCATTGGGTATGTAAGCACTATCCGGGGACGTAATTTCGATTCTTAACTACATACGATAGGCTGGACGACAAACTTTTCAGCTTTTGGTTGCTGCAGGGGGACAGTTACCCACTATCGCACGTCAAGGGCATCTACCGTTTCGAAACAGGCATCAAAGTTAATGAATTCAGAGATCTTCGCGCAAATCCGCGGTGTCTTCTCGAAAGCCAAGTTCTCTCCTTCCGCGTGCGATGGTCACGGATGATTTCCACCGGAGTGCTCGGATCCAACACCAACCGCAATCGTGGGAATGTCCAGACGCCTGGGCCAAGTCCCATTTTGACATCTGCTCCGAGTAGTCGTGCGACAAGTCTCGGGCTACCGTTTGACCCATACGACTACTCACCATTGCCGGCCCGGGTGTTGGTCACGGGAGCTGCAGCCAATTTCCCTTCAGTTGCTAATTTGGTCGGGGATGTTTTCAACGCACCTGTGTTTATGCCCAGCACGCAAGTCGACTCTGCCCAGGTCGTCCCACACCGCAACGCTCCTGCGCCTGGTTACCCCAGTCGGGCATCCCTTGGTGGCGCTTACTTTGCTCGCTGGATCTGGGGCAAAGAACGTAGTTCTGCCGGTGGTGGTTCGGGGACTGGTAGAGGTCTCGGTGGGTTCGAGGAGGAAATACGAAGGCTACACGGAAAGCGGTGGGTCGCGTCTGGCGGTTTACCCCTGCGCACGAATGTGAATGGTCCCTTGGCCGCTGTGGGCGGTGGGAGTGGTGCCAATAGTGGCACGAGCACTCCGTACGGACATCCGCGGTCGGGTCTCGGTTCTACGGTGGTCGTGGAGGAAGAAGAAGACGAGGTGGAGGAGATGGAACGCAGTGGTGGTATGCTGAACGCGTCGGTGTTTGCAGGTGGATTTGCCGATCGGGATCTCGGGCGGGATATTGGCCGGATGCGGACCCTCACGTCATCGACTGTCGACACGAATACGAGCGCGGGCTCGGGTGCGCCCTCGACTGCATTCACGACCCCTGAGCTAGGCGGCGTGAGTCCAGGAGCAAACGGTGGTTCAACTGCACCCCAGACGACCAGCCTCACGCCAGTCACTGCGATGCCAACTTTAGATTCCGAAGCTCAGATCGGGCTAGCAAAAGTGGCCGAGGCGGACGTGGACGCGTTTATGACTTATGCGGCTATCGTTCCAGAGTATTGCAGGCTGGAGAGCATGCTGTGTAAAAGCCTCGTGTGATTCTCTCCCTCTCTCTTCGTTTATTTGCGCTCACGTGTTGGTATGGCGGACATGGTGCCAATTTAGGACCTAGAATGAGAGCGATCTATCATGCATCATGCATCATGCACCATCTGTACTATACCGTATTCGTATTATAGGATCACGTCAATGGGCATACGCCTTCGGATTCCAAGGATGGCACGATCACGAGTGCTCTACATGGAACGGAAATGAGTGGAGTTAGGGTGTATCAACGGGTCCTTCATATGCACGCACTTAGACCGAGCAGACTGCGATAAAATGGGTCTATCTCGACTCTCTTTCCTTCAGTTTGAGTTCTCTTCATAATGACCAGCATTCAAGACAACGGCATCTACACTCTCACCAACGTCAAGGGAGGGACTTGTCTTAACCTCTCTGGCAGTGATAACAGATCCAGTACGGTCCTCCACCCCCTTTTTCGTCTTGAATCTCATCGGGGCATGATACAGTCGTTGGCGGCGGGTACAAAGGGGTCAACCAAGCGGTGAGTTATCCCTACAATCATCTCACCTTCTCATTAGCTGAACAATGCCCCATTCAGTGGGTTTTTCAACGCGCAGACAGGGGAGGCACCTATTTCCTCAAAGCGGTGGGATCTGGGCACTACCTGTGCCCCGCAGGCGATCTGTACGACGGCCAAAAGGTGGTTGCCACCGGCACGCCGCGTACATGGCTCGTCGAGGATGTGCCGGGTGTGGAGAACGGTGTGAGGTGGGTCGGCTGTCGATCAGGCGCACTATTCTCGCGATTCATATGTCTTCGCATAGACTATCACCCATCAATAATTACAACATTTGTATCGACTTGAGTGCCAATGAGAGCACGGTGCTAGGGGCGCCAGTCAAGTTGTGCAGCCGTTGGGATGTTCTAAACCAGGTGTGGAGGTTGCAAAAGATCCTGTAAAGGATGAGTATGGAATTTACGTGGCTGTGCTTGAAACTGCGTGAATCGGCAACGGCCGACGGTGTGCACGACCACGATTGTGCGCGCGCCCACCGCATGAGCTGCGTCCCGCTCGCGCTCGAGGGTCCGGAATGGATCAAAAACGACAAACGGACGAAGTGTGAGTCTTTCCGATTGATTACACTATGACATTTACCTACTTTAGTAAAAAGCCCCTGAAATCGAACTATCAAGTCATTTACCAGTGAGAGCGTCAAAATCTTCAAATTTTCGTCCAATTGTTGGCGGAGCAAGCTATCGTCAGTGATCGTTCGCCAGGCGAGCGTGGCTAATATGGTACGTCAACAATCTCCCAGCTCCCTGTAAAATGACTCTTCTGACCACGCTAGCAATCCGTAAAATAGAGCTAAGTTCAGATATGAGTGGCCAACGTAGAGCAAATCGCGGGGCCCAACTCCATCAATAGCAAGTAGAAGCGTAATCAATCGGTTCTTATTGAGCAAGAACATGTACCATTAATTCAAACGCGCACCATGTCACCGTCTTATACCAGGTTTCATCCAATGAAGTGACTCCTTTCTCTTGCGCCCGTTCTTCCACATTGGCTCGACAAGAAATATGTTGGGGACGACCACGATGGCGACGTGATGATGAGGACAGGACGGCTGGCGCGAAGATGACAAGGGTTCAGTAACGTAAAATCATGCCAACACGATTAGCAAGAGATCGCATGCGCAAAACAGCTGGCGCGGGTGCAAGAGACGATGAGTGACATGGGTGCATGGGAATGCGATCACATGACAGCTGGGACGCGAGCTCCTGTTTGGGCTGGACTCGCTTACATGACTGCGTCTCCACCCATCTCTTCTCATTCCGCCTGTTCCTGGTCCCTACGTCATCTGTATCATGGTCAACGGCTGAGGCGGACACATGCACATCGCCAGGGCTCGATCATCAGAACCATGAGGGAACGATAATCCTTATGCAGTAATCATGAAAGCCCAAAAGATAATGAGGTAAGACATTTTCATCATAGGATTATATAGGATTATTTTCCTCTCGTGGTTTCCCTGCTCGGCGATGCATATTGAGAGGGGCGGGCGGATCTACACGTCGCTCGACCTTTTCCAAGACCACCTTCTCGTGTGAAAGAAGACGGGAGAAAACGCCGTCGAGAGAGTCTCACGCGAAGCTGCGATAGAAGAGGTACATATTATGGCGCGGCAATTTGCGTTTGTACGTAGGGTCTGGAGTGGGGACGGGTAGATCGGAGCCACGGTATGCAGTGTGTCCGGTTCAGAGCCTCAAGTAACTGGGCGAGAATGATGCAGCGACGTCAAAGATGGAGAGTTACTCTGGGGGTCTGTTGGGGGAGGAAAGAGAGGATGCCGATCCCTTTGGTCGCCAATTTGGTTAGGGATGTTTTCAATGCGCCTGCTACAATGCAAGTCAACTCTACCCGGATCGTCCCACACCACGATGCTCCTGCGTCTGGTTACCCCGGTCGAGCATCCCTTGGCGGCGCTTACTTTGTACATCGGTGTTTGCGGGTGGGTCTACTGATTGGCGGATAGGGATCATTGCGAGTAGGAGCACGGGCTCGATGTGCCTTCGACAACCAGAGCTAAGCGGCGCGAACCCGGGAGCAAATGCAATTCGACTGTACCTCGGATGGAATGACGGATCATCCACTATCTGTACTATACTGTACTTGTACAACACTAGAATGATGAATCATGTCGATGGGCATGCACTTTTTGGTTTCGAAAGGTGGCGTGATCACGAGGACGCTCTAGAATCAGGGAAATGGGTGGGGTTGTGGTGTCGTTGACGTTCGATCAAGGTCCGAAGGAACATGAGCGTGGAGGACGGGACGCCACTATCAATGGGGCCATCATACGCACGCACCTAGACCAAGCAAACTCAACGATATAAAATGGGTGCATCCGGACTCTCTTTTCTTTCGTCTGGATCCTCTTCATCATGTCCTGCATTCAAGACGGTGGCATCTACTCTCTCACCAATCTCAAGGGGAGAACTTGCCTTGACCTCTCTGGCGGCGATAATAAATCCAGTACGGTTCCCCACCCGTATTTCTCGTCTAGAATCTGACAGAAATGGCACAGTCATTGGCTATGGGTTCCACGGCGGGCCTAACCAGGCGGTAGGTTATCCCTACATACTATCATCTCATCCTTTCTGAATCGTTTCTTGACGATCTCGCACAGTGGATATTTCAACGTGGGGACGAAGACCAAACCTTTTATCTCAAGTCGGTGGGGTCCGGACAATACCTCTCTCCTGCAGGCGAGCTGTACGATGGCCAAAAAGTGATCGCTACCGGAAATCCACACGTGTGGCGTGTTGAGGACGTGCCAGGCGTGGAGAACGGTGTGAGGTGAGTCGTTTGACGGGCGGTACCCTTTTTCGTATTTGCTCACACAGACATATTTCGTTACGCAGACTCTCGCCCATCAACGATTACAACCGGTGCGTCGACTTGAGCGACTATGGAAACTCGACCCCTGGGACGCCTGTCGAGTTGTGGGGTCGTTGGGATGGCGAGAACCAGGTGTGGAAGTTGCAAAAGCTCTAGTGAGGAATGATATTTGCGGCGTGTAAGAATAGTCGGAGCATGTTGTGCAACGTGTAATATACAGAGCAGAGCGGTGTTTTAAAAAATAAAACGCATTAACTGAACCCTTGGAAGAGACTAGCCACTAGTTGCAGCGAGATGCCTTGAACAATTGAAACCGGCCCGGAAGTGAATATTCACTGTTGGTATTATGATCACTACAATTGTCTTTGAAATACCTACTACCCTGCGTTCGCCAATAGTACGGGGATTTGAAGGTAACGAGGGTGCTCTTGAACCAACTTGATCCGGAAAGACGAGGGTACCAAAGCGATGGAACGCCAAGCACTTTTGATAGTGTACATCATGGCCAACGTTCAAAACAACGGCATCTATCCTCTCAGCAATGTCAAGGGTCAAATTTGTCGTGGAGAGTTGATACTCAATTTCCTACGGTAACTATATCTCACGAAAACCACGAGGTGCCCGGGCCGCCACAACCGATACTTCAGGTTTGAGGTTTCAGACCTTGGTGAGTTTTTTCCCGCAGCAACTTGAGCTCATTCCACTCCAAAGTTTCATGGACATGATGGGCAGAAATCGGGGCATGTAATTTTTCTACAAGATGCCCAGGTTCTCCCAATCCTTCTTCTCGTCTCTGACAACAAAGTAGTGGATCGGATCTCGGCTGTAGACGAAGTGGGTTTCTTACCCACTGAAAATCCAGTGCTGTGACTACGCATGCTTCGCCTGGCCTTGAGGACGCCTTAGAGAGGAAGAACAGCTGTGCTTCTCCTAGAGAGATCCTGAACGCGACGCTTTATTCATGCTCGAGGAAAAGGAAACCGCCCACTTCCACCGTGCGCTCTATAACGTTGGGGATCGTCGTACCGAAGTCGTGTCAAACCTTGCTCTTTATCCGAAGGCCAAGGTCTAGTAAGTTGCTCCATTTTATTATCGCCCGCACACACCAGGGTTGACCCAGTTTTTACGATGATATGCGAATAACGGAACCGCTGCTACCTCTATATATGTTTGCTTCTCGACGACAAGACAATCGCTCAAACGAAACCGTACGAAATTGTGTATGTAGACACGACACGACACTCTTGACATATTATCACATACGGAATGATCACTCTACTGAACCTGTTGCAACTTCCATACCTGATTCTCGGCTGCCCAACGGCCCCACAATTCGACAGGCGTTCCGGGCGTCGGGTTCCCATGGTCGCTCAGGTCGACGCTCAGGTAGGGGTTGCTAGTGGGCAAGAGCCTGTCGATCGTAGTCAGCAATGAAAGGGGCGATCGAAGCGCAACACGCACCTCACGCCATTTTCGACGCCTTCTACTTCTTCGACGTGCCACGCATACGGAGAGCTGGCAGCGACCACCTTTTGGCCGTCCATCGGCTCGCCTTTGGCGGAGAGATACTGCCCCGACCCCTTGGACTTGAGATAATATGCCTTTTCGCTGCCCGCGTTTTCAAAGATCCACTACGAAAAGGGTCGCCGTCAGCAACTGTACAGTGCACGAGTGTGATAGAGAAGGAGGGAGTGGCATACCGCTTGGTTGGGTCCATTGTGGAACCCATAACCGATGACTGTAATACTAGGTGAGATTCGCAAGTGGAAGCTGAGGGAGACGAACTGGAGACGTTATCGCCACCGGAGAGGTCAAGGCAAGTACCTCCCTTGGCGTTGATGAGAGAGTAGGCGACATTTTCTTTGATGAAGGACATGATGATGATGAAAGGAGAAAAGGGCGGTGGTACGTCGTATTAATGTCTCCTAAGAATTCTATTCAGGTGCTTTTCACTAAAGTAGGTGAATTTCATATTTTAGCACGTGAATCTGATGATACTGGGGATAACCCGCTACCCAGTTGACCAATTGTGGTAAGAGTCCGAGCACGATAAGAGGGATACTTGAGAGTGAATCATATACCTCGGGCTCTTTCTCTGCTCTTCTTCTGTTGACACATTAAAAAACGTAAAACCCCAAATCTCTCGATGTACATTTTGAGGTCAAAAGAGCGATGGTCTACATTGTGACAACGTTGTTTTGCAGATCCGCCTGGGAGCAGGCTAGGAGGGATACTTGTGCACTTCTTTGATCGTTCTCCGAAGCCTCGGGTCTCAACATGTGGTTTAATGACGAAGTTGGCCGGTCGAATCCGCGGTACCGGGTGTGTTCACCTTGACCCAGTACCATAACAAAAAGAGTCGGCACATTTGTTCTTCCGACTGATTCCCGGAAGAACCAAAAACCATGCACACCGGCTGTTACATCCGTCATCCAGATCGTATCTGACCAATACCGAGACTACAAACCCGAAGTACAATGTACGATCAACGTTACCTTTATGGTAGTTCCGAGTCTATGACTAATCGTTCGTTCCAAAGGTGGCACAACCATTTATCCATATATTACGCATTGAATCTTATATAAGTGATCGGTTGATCGGATATCTTCTTGATCGAACTCAGGAAACTTTGAATGGGTAGCGGCAACGATCGATGAGCCCGTTCCGCACTGGCACGACATGGCCTATAGTTCTTCCGGATACGGGATCTTGTTTCCGCGCCAGCACGCCATGATCGTGCCACACCAACGTCGTAAAGTTGAACGTCGACAAATGAACAAATCCACAACAGACTCGCCCGCATCAACGAACGAAATTCATCCGGCGTCATATATGAGCCTTGACAAAGTGCGCTTAGCCATCCGATCACTTGACAAAATTTCCAATTGGTTATTAATTGCTCGGACGAAAGCAATGTAATGCTATGTTGATCAGACTCGGCTCAATCCGCTGTCACGTTGACAGCGTAGTCCTGAAGGGTCTTTCGAGAACCCAATTTAACCGTCAGTTGGATGAGCAAACGCCCTGGTCAAGTCTAAGTATCAAACAAGGGTTAATTAACAGACCAAGCAAGAGTTTGAAAAGTTTAACTGTATGCGTATTACGCAAACACCCAACTGCCGATCGATATACTACCCATGTCTCGTAGATAAAATTCTATTACACCCTCCTATAGATAATTAACGCTACATAATCTATATACTAAAGACATGGCACGCATGACACGGTACACGTGAATAATGTCATGTAATGATGTGAAGCATGCATTGAGGGTGGCCGTACAGATGAGGGCATATCCAAAGACGCAAAAACCTATCAGGTATGCCGGGAAATAGATGAGCGCAACCCCTGATAAATAGATATTAATTTAGATAACGCTGAGTTTTTCAAGATGGTTCCTCAGGATTCCTTCGCGTACGCCCGAAAGGACGGCTTGAGTGGCCGTGGTGTCCTGACGATATCATCAGAACTGTGAAAATGTAGTCAAGTAAAACGTACAATAGCAGATGTTTCGTGACAGAAAAAGTTGCGTGGCTTGGGCGAGAGACGTTTCTATCAGAGTTTTCAGCACTAATACCAAGGTAATAAGATACCGACGTACATGATACGCACGAAACTTGTCGCGGAAGTCTGTAACTACAGTTACCACCAAAAATAGAATCAGGGTGGGCAACATACACTTGACGACGTGTGGCAGATCATTTGGAAGCGAATAGGAAGACACATATGCCTGCACTCGAACACCCGCTTTGAGCGTCGACTCTAGAATGTCCATTTTATTCAAAAAGAGAATGATGTTGGCATGAGCAAGCAGTGGGCTTGAACAGATTTCTTTCCATAGCTTTATCGAATCTTCCTATAGACCGCTATGAGCGAAATCAAAAGTGACACGGAGACGCACCAGTCTGTTCGTCATTCTGTCCTCGTCGAGGACTTGATTGAATACCAGAGGGGCAAGGAATATGATTGCTTGGACTAGACATCCCGATTAGGCGATTGTCAGACCAAGGGAGAACCAACAAACCGTCGTCAAAATAAGGCACCCATTGATGCCTCGAGCCACGGCTGCCGCCCACGTCGTAGATGTACCATTCCGAAGCTAGAGTCAAAGTGACCAAACGAAATTTAGTGACGGTGAATAATGCGTACAATGATCCACTGCGAATCGATGTTCCTCGACCCCAAACGTCCTGAGTCGAGCTCGCACGATATCATCTACGAGACGTGTCAGAGCTCGGTGCCAAAGAGTGTCGAAACACAAACCAATACCGGGCAGCCACCCGGGTTTTCCGATTCTCATAACATCATTCAGAAAGAATCCGGCACTGTGCTCCATGTGGACGCCTTTGCGTTTCAGGAGTGCCTGTACGGCGGGATCTGTCCACAAGGAATGAATATCAGGGGCGAGCGCTTCGAGAAGAGGGGTTGGGTCGGAGGGATGGGGGCGCGGAGTGCGGGCGGCGTTTTTGCCCGAGGAAGAGGGTCGCGGATTGATGTGTTTAGTTAAAGGGTTGGGCGTAGGAGTGTCATCTCGGAGATCTGATGTATTGCTAAGCTGACCTGTGACGCGTTCCAAGACGTTCTTCCAGGCACCACCTGCACGGACGCAGATTTCGCCGTTCCCAAATAGAACGCCGTTGGCAGGGTGATCACTCGCCCCTGATGCCCACTTGGTCCAACCGGCGGACGAAGAGAGGGATGGAGAAGTACTAGCGAACTCGGGAAGGAGTTCTCGAGCAAGATTTGTCTCTACACTGAGAAGGGGAAGGAGACGGAGACGAAGGGCCGAGTGGGCTTGCGTCAGCGGTGGATCGGTAGCTTCATAACTGAGATGAAGAGAGGGCTTCCTGGGAAAGGTACTACGGACAGTGGACGAGCTCGGGGATGCATTACGAGAAGACGACGATGGACGGGAGGCGCCTGCACGAGGGAACGTGAGATCTCTGGAGGATTGGTCGCCAGGGGGCGTGGGTAAGGGAGGTGCGTGAGTGCGGAGACTCGAACGAGAGGACGGGGAGGGGAGAGCAAGGGTCTCGAGCTCTTCTTCGATGATGGAGAGTAGTCTCTTGACGGACCTGAGGAAGAATAAGGAGACGGCAGACGAATATGTGAAGGGCATACCCGACGAGATTCAGCTGTATGACGATCTTCCATATAGGGATTTCATGATGGAAGTAGTCCGGACAAAATGCCAGCTGAAAGTCTGGAGTTATGGGACGTGAATAAAGGAGACGACGATAGAGCGGAGGAAACATACTTCTGAGCATTGTCGACTTGCCAGACTCGGCTTGACCTGTGGCGGAGATGAGCACGGCAGGTTCGCCGGGGGGCAGACGAACAACGCACCGAGAAGGAGAATCTTGATCGCATTTCTGCGCTTCTCGAACTGTTTCCTGGACTTTTCGATTGCGTCGTCGATTTCCTTTGATACTCTGGTGGCCTCTTGCTGTCTTGCGATGCGCGCCTGTTTGTCGGCTTGAGACTCGTTCTGGGGTGGCCTGAAACTAGCTGACCACGAGTCTTCCTTGGGGATCCTGGACGAGGATTTCTCGGAGGTGGACCGAGAGGTGGTCATGACAGTGACGACAAGGGACGAATTTCTTCCAGACGAGCCAAGTAATAAATGGGTATTTCAGTTTCCTAAAATGGAATAAATCGAGATCTTGTTTACATTTTTTTTCAAATTTCAGTCATCCTCTCCGCTGATCCCAATTTTTTTACGGCACATCCCACTACTACCGCTTGAAACGCTCGCTCGACCACCGCACGTATAAGAGGCCCGCGTATCACTGATTGCCCCTTCCTCTACACGACCATGTCACAGCGGCCGTCAGCCAATCCAACCCGAAACAAGCCACGGCGACAGCGGACTCCAACAATCCGACGAATATCGCTCCCCCCCTCACCATACGCATCATCGTCAGGGTCATATTCCTCCAGAACTTTCTTTATATGATTGCAACTGACACCTCCGCAGGTTGCTCCGGTCCTAACAACCTGGATAAGTTCACTCTGAGCTCACTACTCGTCTTCAACCTGCATGATTCTAGAACTGAAGAAAGGCCGCACTTGAGCCCAACAGCCACCTTGTGCTGCCCAACATTGGCAATATTCAAATTCGCCGCCAAAATATGTCCCCGTCATCCCATACTCCATGTGACTTGGACGGCTCTTGACTCGTCCAACACCGCCAGTGAGCGCCGCAAGCCACGCTGGGCCACGGCTCCTCTGTGGCCCTTACTCACGTCATATGCCAGGCCGACCTTCGGAGGTTTACCTTGGGAATCAGTTTATAAGCGACGGCCGTGCCGCACATGACTGCACGGCTGTCACGATGCGAAGCGCCATTCTTACTCACATCTTCTATATACATCCCAGAAACTATTAACGTGGTGCAGAATTTCACGTTTCATCCATTCAGATATTGCAAATCGCATACTCACTTCCGAAGGAGTGGTGAAAAAAAAAAGTGTGCATCGTGGCCGACAGCTTACCTCCCGCGAAGTAAAATCTGATACAGGAACAACCTTTCGGACTTTTCGTTGATCTTGTTTTCACCGACGGCTTTCTGATCTGAAACACACGATGTGACAGGAAAGGTCAGGATGTTACATACGACAATGAATCATCCTCGCCGGTTTTTCACACGAAGAATGGAATTTTCGTTCTTCCGTGCAAGATGCCATTCCTAGACTCTTAGTTCATTATGCATGTCTGCAAAAAGGGACGTGAGCACTTCGGTTACGAAATGACGGTCGTCCTGGGCGACGCAACACGAACTGGGCTTATCCAACTTGAGAGCGCATCATCCCTTTGTTTCCGCCGATGAGATTTTGTTGTCTTCCAGAAGAGCCAGATTGTTTAATACCTGCCACAGTGTTTCGACTTCACAATGTGTAGAGTCCTGTAACCAAGGAAGAGGGTTTAGCCACAAAGAGAAGAGACTTCACAATTTGCTCCGAGTTCACGCGGTGACCACGTTTCACGAGTATAGTTGAAGACGATTTCTTCGAGTGCGTGAAGGTTTACCACAAGGCTGAATACTCCGTTCACAGGGCATTGCTGTTACGTTAACGATAAGGTATGTAAGTGAGGGGGTATGCTGTAGATCCAGTAGAGGTCATCTGATGCAGGATAATCACATCAAAGTTAAGCTAAGGCATGTGAACGATGTAGCCCCCAATGACAAGTTATCCTAGCGTTGATTCGAGGAAGCGAAGCACAGCCGAGGCAACGGGAAGTTAGTGCCTACCTCGGTGAAACGTGGCCAAATTCTCTTCTGCGGACATAAGACGATTAGGATAGGTTATTTATAGTCTGCCCCAAGGTTGCTGAGGTTCGAAATCGGGGCGACCATAGTTGGGTCGCAAATGCGACTATTTTCACACAGAACTTGAACAAGGAGGGAGCCCGGAAACCAAGATTCCAAAAAGTGAGCCTTCAGTGTCCACGTCGAAAGTTCATGGGATCAGGGCGGACGTTTCTGGTTGAAACCGGGTCCTGATTTTTGTGTGTCACGCTCTGCGTTGAACTATATCTTTTCATTTTTTTGGATTGGCGAAACACGAATCAAATGTGGATGCTCGAGTAGTGGAACGGCGAGCGTGTTGCAATAAGGTGTGCTACAATAAGGTGCATCGATTAAGGGGCTCACGTGGATAACGTCCACATTGAACCGAGGGTGGGCAAGCCAGCGGGTTACCATATGAGCATCTCGTGTGATCGTTCAGGGCCTGAGAGTCCCGCGGGGCTGGACCTGATTCCGAGGTATGTGTAAGCGATCAAGCTTGAGGACATTTCAAGAGCCCAACACTGATCATGACTGTGGAAAATACTCGTAAGACGCTTTCACGATGACGGAAAATGGCCAAACCAACGTCGACAACGACCTTGTACCTGATTTTCAGAGCGAAATCAGGCCCGCGGCATACCTGCGGGTGGGTCTGTCATTGGATCGGATCATTGAGCCTGTTTCAGTCTTATGAACTTGCCCCAGGTAAACAACTCGAAGATCACGCGCATGGCAGGCCGAAACGGAAAGTTGCATAGTCATGGAGAAACTCTACACATCAGACGGCCGGGTCAAATCCCTTGAAGCCCGACTCCAAACGACTTGCATAAGTTGCATTGCGTGCTGGTTCTGGCGTGTAATTTGGTCCCGTGGGAGTTTGTCAAACAAAGCCCCGGCCATTTACCTATACACACCGTCACTCAGGAATACAGTCCTGCGAAACGTCGTGTGTTCCTGGGGATACTTCAATCAGAAGCGCGGGTGAATGTCACCGATTTTGCTATTTTTGGTACTTGGGGTGAACCTGCAATAGCCGGACCGCCGGACCGTCCAACCCCACAGGCACATGCTCCCCACAAACTAACTCACGCAGTTATAAGAGCCTCGGAGCCATCATCATGACAATTGCTGGGTTGCACGAGAGTTCTCTTGGTTGTTCCCGAGTGCCTCCTTTGTTCATCACCATTATACAGCGACATGTCCTTCATTGACTTCAAGAACATTCGTGTATACTGTGAGTGCTGGAGAACTTTTTTTTTCATGAGTTCCTTATTCATACGGTCAGGGCTGGCGTTTGTCGCATACTGGGGCATCGTCCTGTTTGGCTATGATACGTACGTCTCGGCGCTAACAACGAATAATTTTTTTTTGGTTCAACTCTCCCTTAGAGGTATCGCGGGAGGCGTTGTATCCCAGACCTATTTCGAGACGCATTTTGGCATTATCAATTCTGATGGTTCGGTCAACAAGAACAAGGACGTAACGATCTCGTCGAACGTCGTGTCTGTTCTGCAGGCCGGTGCATTTTTTGGCGCTTTGGGGAGCGCACCTCTCTCGGGTGGGCGTTTCGACGGCTCGGCTTCCACATTTCGTTTGTGCTGATATCAGTGTCGTTCAGCGCGGTTTGGACGTCGATGGACTCTGGTTGGGTTCACGCTAGTCTTTTGCGTCGGTGCTGTGAGTCTGGCTTGGCGTGATCGTAAACTTTCGTACTGACGATATTAGATCCTTACCACGGTCGCCGGCGGGAGTCGTGGGATTGGCTACATTTACGGTGGTCGGGTTGTATCGGGTGTTGGCATCGGCGGAATATCCGCTGTTGCGCCCGCCTACGTGTCTGAGTGTTCGCCCAAAGACGTGCGTGGTCGGATTACCGGCTTGTTCCAGATCATGGTGGCGATTGGTGTCATGATCTCTTACTTTATCAATCGTGAGTCCAGGAGTAACTGAAATATTGATACATCTAAATCTAATTGCTCGACGTCCAGTGGGTGTCGGGCTCAACATGCCAAATGGTCCCAACGTATGGAGAATTCCTTTCGGATTCCAGCTTGTTCCGGCTGGAATGATGTGTATCGGGTTATTCACGGTCAAGGTAAACTAACCCTCGTTTTATTCTGGTGACGACTCACTACATCTAGGAATCGCCGCGTTGGCTAGCCTCCAAAGGTCGTATTGAGGAAGCAATCGAGAATCTTGCGTATCTTCGTAGAGAGTCATACAATTCATCCTCCGTCAGGCACGAAATAGCAGAAATTGAGGCCGCTATTAATGAAGAGCGCGAAGCACGTCAGGGACTTGGTATCAGGGAAGCCTTCTTCGGAAAAGGCAACTTCATCCGGTTTGTGATCGCCTTCGTGATCTTCCTTTTGCAGCAATGGAGTGGCCAGAATTCGGTCGGCTATTACGCACCCCAAATATTCACGTCGGTGAGGGTTCACCCCAACTCGGTCTCTTGGATTCACCTCAGCACGTCGAATACAGATTGGGTATTCCGGAACGACGAATTCCCTCCTTGCTTCGGGGATCTACGGTATCGTCAAAGTGGTTGCGACGACCATATTTGTGTTTCTCATGGTCGACAGCCTTGGCCGCAAGGCGTCCTTGTTCATTTCTGCGTTGGGCATGGGAATCATGTTCTTCATCATCGGTGCCATTCTCAAGACGCACCCCGTCGTCACGCCTTTGCCTGGCCAGGCTGCGCCTCCGCCTCCACCCTCTTCCAAGGCAATGGCTGCGATGCTATACATTTATGTCTGCTTTTATTCGATGGGGTGGGGGCCGCTCCCATGGGTGTACGTTTCTGATATCTTTCCGATGCGGACGCGTCACTATGGGCTTGCTGTGGCATCTGGATCGCAATGGCTATGGAGTATGTAGACGCGGACCGTCCGTTCGTCCGATTCTGCTCATCAATTTCGATTTCCTAGACTTTGTCGTGTCCAAGGTGACGCCGACGATCGAGGCCAACCTGGGCTACAAGCTCTTTATGCTGTTCGCCACGATCAACATTGGCGGCATGGCTGTGTTTTCTCTGTGAGTTGCGATGCTATTGCTTGGTATGTCCGGCGCGCTAACGAGGGGTTTTGATTAGCTTGATACCAGAGACTAAGGGACGCAGTCTGGAAGAGATGGACGTCATATTCGGGTCGGTTAGCTCCGAGGCGCGTGAGGCGTTTATTCGAAAGGAGGAAAGAGCGCTCTACGTGTCCAACGAGGTGTCTTCGTCGCGATCTGAGGCCAAAGTGTGATTCAGTAGTTGGGACGTCGGTTTTGACGATTTTATGCAAAGATGCTCGCTTGGGCGTACGTATCTACGAGTCTTCATGTAAGTTTCTGTGTACAGTATAATTTTTACCGAGTTCATTAGGGCTTGTCAAGGAATGGTGTGCGAGTGTAACGGCCTCCATCCTTTTTTGGTAAGGGTTTGTCATTGCGTGCCACGAGAGGCGTGCTGCATCGTGATGGGTTATAGTAGATTCGCGAGCTACGGAAAGCTATTATATACCATACACCAAATGTGCATTCTGGTTCGCTCGCTGCATCAAATTCGCTGCCTCCCAGCCACCTTCGACGACGCCCGCCGTGAAATCGGCAACCCACGGGATCATCGCTGTATGACAAAGTGGAAGTCTCCCCTTGAGTTCTGGAAGGGAACCGTATATGTTGGATGGCACCATGAACGGTGCATCCGTCTCCAGCAGGATCCGCGGGCCCTCCGGGCCGGCGGCAGCGGTCATGTGACGCACGAGTGCGGCAGTGTTTAGGTTGGTCGAGTACGAGATGACACCCGTAATGCCAATGTAAAGGTTTGGGAAATATTCTAAGAGTCGCTGTGCGAACTCGGGTGAATCAGTGAAGCAGTGGATGTGGATCTGCCGGCGAAGGCTATGAATAACCAATAACGAAGAGAAAGGCATGAATGCGCACCTTATGGTCGGAAGGCACTTCTTGCTTCAGTATTCGCTCTGTGTCCTCCTCTGCTTCTCGGGTGTGTATTGTGAGCGGTTTTCCAAGTTTTACAGCTTGGCGGAGTTGTCTTGCAAAGACTTGTTGTTGAATTTCGCGCGGCGAGTTGTCGTAGTGGTAATCGAGGCCGATTTCTCCCCATGCAACACAACGTGGATGAGCTATGGCCTCGAGGCTAAAGGAAAATATGTAGGATGACGGCGCGGAGCGTAAGCATTATCAAGGACTTACATCGACTGCTCGACCCGATCATCATAAAGTTTTGCTTCATGCCTGAAACAAGCTCGACAATGAGCAATATTCGACATTAGTCGACAAACACCTACGCACGGATGAACGCCTTCAACAAAAAACTCCCAATCAGCCCCACGTTCTCACCAGACATTCAAGTCAATTCTACTCACCTATCGCGAACCAGTACTCGATGCCACCCCACTTTTCTACCCTGTCCTGCTCACTCAGTGCCGAATCTGCCACTTCCTTCCATGCCGGTTGTACGGGGGACTCGCACCACACGTCCACGATCGCCTTGACGTTGCGCCCTCCATACACCCCACGCACGAAGTCCCACACGGTGTGGTATTTCCCGGTCGGATATTTGCTCTTGTAGGACGAGAAGGTGGTAAAGAGGTGGGTATGTGTGTCGATGATCGGGGTCGTTGGTGTCGTGATGTGGGCGGGGAGAGAAAGGTGGGATTCGTCGGGAACGTTGTGTTTCTTGTTTTTGCCCATCTTGCTAGTCTTGGTTCGCTGAACGTGTTTCAAGGAATAGTGTCGAAATGTGATGGTGTTGAGTTGGAGGTAGATTGCGGCCGTGCGATCATGTTGGGCTGAGTGACTCGAACGCGATGCAATTTCAAGCGATGCGAGTCGAACAAGCCTGAGAAAGGACATGGCAAAAGTTAACTTCCTCAATTCAAATTTCTGTGTCACTTGTCAAGCCTGCGTCGACGGCTTTATCTTCAATCCAGACTTGAGTTAAGATACGATTCCCTAACAGCCGAAGGGCCGTGGACTCGACTTTGAGGGAGGATCTCAATCCACCGGCGGCCATCTCTGACAGAATTGCCCGGCTTGGGGGTTCGTTGCCTTATGGCTTTCCTGGCTCTCTCCCAGCCTCGACTACCGACTCAGTCCGTGAGGAAAAAGATATAAAGTACGCTTTTGGCGGTTCGAGGAATTGTACAAATGACCTGATGTTTGAGTAGAAGTTAACATATCCACATCATCGTCATTCAAGTTTGTCACGTTTCCGTACCCAAACGACTGACGAAAGAACTACTATCTATCGCAATGGCACCAACCCATTCTCATGCACGTACCAATGTGAAGTATGTTTATGATGCAAAAGTTGGGTAGGATGGAGTATCCCGTGGCCTAACAGAACTCATTTGATCCACATCCGGCGTTCTACCGTACCTGGCGTCCGATGAGGACATCGCACAGTACCGCAGTAAGTTAGAGCGCCTTCCCCAAGGGCATCCCGAAGAAGGAGACACGTTGTATCTTCTCGCTCTAGCAATCTATGATCGGTTCCACAAAACGGGGAATGTCTTTAACCTTGATGAGGCGCTAAACCTCAATCATCGAGAAGCACTACTAGTGCACCCTGAAGGACATCCTTATCAACCAAATTCATTGGGAAACATCGCCGCTTGCCTCCATGCTCGTTTCTTGGGATTCGAAGACCTGTCCGATCTAAACGAGGCGATAGCCCTTGAGCGTCAAGCACTGGATCTTCGTTCTAGGGAAGATCCCGAGCAAGTCGTTTCACTCACAAACACCGCAGGTTTCCATGATCGATTCAAGAAACTCGGAATATTATCAGACCTCGAAGAGGCAATTTTCCTCCAACGTAGCGCATTAGAATCTCGCCCGGAAGGGCATCCAAATTATGTCTTAGTAATTATTAACCTCGCGAATTATCTTTGCGAGCATTTCAAGAAGCTTAAGACACTGGATGACCTTGAGGAGTCAATTGTTTTTGGACGCCAAGTGATCGAGCTTTTCACCCCGGACGATTCTAATCAGCCCTTCCTACTGGGAAGCCCGTCGAGCAGTCTCATCGATCGCTTTGACCAGCTCGGAACGCCCTCTGACTTTGAAGAGGCTCTGGCCATCGAATCACTGCGTTGGAGGCTCGCCCTGAGGGACATCCAGACCGAGCCGTGTCACTGAACAAGCTTGCGGACTATCGGTAACGTCATCTCATCAAAACCAGTACAATGATGAGGCTACCATCCTCGAACGCAATACATTAGAACTTCGCTCACGCGGGCATCCTGGTCGGGCCGATTCGCTTACCACCCTCGCGAAATTCTTGCACAGCCAATTTTTCCATCTAGGCACACTTAGACCCCAATGAGGCACTTTCCCTCGAACGGGAGGCATTGGAGCTTCGCCCGAAGGGGGATCCAGGTCGAGCGCTTTCAATTGGAAACCTTGCTTGTTACATTTGCCAGCGTTTCTGGAAGCTCAACATACTGTCGGACCTCGAAGAAGCACTTAACCTCCAGCGCAAGGCTTTAGAACTGCGTCCCGAAGGCCGTCCCGGCCGAGCCACGACGCTAGGAAACCTCGCGAGCTGCCTTTGTGATCGTTTCAGACAACTCGGCACTGTCACTGACTTTGACAAGGGACTTGCTCTTGAACGCAGTGCACTAGAACTTCGTCCAGAGGGGTATCTCGATCGAGCCGTTTCGCTAGGCAACATCGCAATTTATCTCCATGAACGTTTCATGGCTCTCGGAATACTATCCGACATCGACGAGGCAATTACATTTGAACGGTGTGCGTTGGAACTTCGGCCAGTCGGGCATCCTGATCGAGCTACCTTGCTGAAGCAAATTACACATAGCCTCCTTACTCGATTAGAGTATTCGACTGCACATGATGTCTGCGACCTGAATGAAGCATTTGGTTTTTATTCTCAGTTAACTGAGATTTCTCAAACGGTGTCATTCTCGTATCTCGAATTTGCAGGGACTGGGTTGACGCCGCTGAAAAGTACAATCACAGCATCGTAGCACTCGCATATCAGGCATTTTATGCCTCATTGTCTAATATTTTGCAATTTTGCCTTCTCTTCCCGAGCATTTGTCGTTGCTGAAGCAGCTCATGCTAGCAGTCAATGCCTTCTCAGCCTGCATCTGCTGCCGGGATCTTACCAATTCGGTCGAGCTGCTCGAACAGAGTCGTGGGGACTTCCGGAGCCAGCTGAGCCGTCTTCGTTCCCCATTTGATGATGTGATAGCATCTGGCAGGTTAGAGAGGAACTTGGCGGCCAAATTTGTGGGTTTGACCTCTTCTCTCCGGATTGTCCGCGGTGTCAATCCCAACGCGCAGTTACAACATGGCCGTGCAGTTCATTACAACATTCAATCGCAGGATGTCATTTCCGATATTCGTAAGTTGCCTAGCCTCTTTTGTTTCCTCCAGCCCCCACTTTTTTCGGACCTCCGTAGCAGCCGCAGAAGGACCACTCATCGTAAATGCTAGCAAGTGCTCGTGTGACGCACTTGTACTTTTATCTGATGGGGATCCTGTCCATGCTCCTCTTTCCATCACGAAAGCTCGCGTATCTCAGCTATCGATAGAACTTCGCTGGCTCACATTGCGGTTCAAATTCAAGGACGCAACAAGGATGTTTGTGCTACTTTTGCGAGAACTTTGGGACGACGACGTTTCCCCTATCGTGAAGATCCTCCAAGACATGTGTTCCCCTCAGTCACGCATCAGGAGGTGCCCTACCGCGGAATTTTGTCTCCTTTCATTGCGCGCCGCCGGCTCGTACAGGAAGGGTCAACCGAATCTCACTAGTGTTTACATTTCTTCTTATACGCCAACTTTGACGGCTCTCCTTCCAGCTCGCTAGAAAAGGGTTCTCAGTCCATCTATCGAGTGCGATCGATTTTCGATCGTTGGCAAGCTCACGCTCCGAAACTGAACAGGCCCGCTTCAGTTAATACTAAGCTGTCTTGTGTGTCAATGCATTGTCGCATCCATGGCAACAATCAGGACCATCTGGATCACACCCGCGTAGCGTGGGCATTGCACAGAGCATTGTAGAGCATTCGAACAAGTGACATGCCATTTGATCAACGGATACTCTACATTCACATTAATGCTTAGTTTGCCACATTTTGGTGAGTGAACTTTTTGGAATTGCGTTGCTTGTACTGAAATTGAAACTACTCAGTGTGCTCCAATACATACATTCAATGCTGTTGACATTCGTATGATGAGAAGTGAAACATATGTACTATGGCACACGATATTGAGTGAGCTATTTCTTTTCTGCGACGCATGAAAGCCAACCTGTTTGCGTAGGGGATTGGTTCCCCGACGTGGCTTAACATCAGTTTGGCTGAGGTGGTCGGGTTCTGTCGCTGACTGGTTTTAATCCGAACACTCAACTCGGGACTTCATCAGGAATTTTACAATCGTTTAACGTGTATAAAACGGGACTAAATATGCTAAGCGCAGCTAGCCGCACTGAACCTGATGAGTGACGTTTTCAGCCCGAAGCGCCCCGAACGGAAATAAAGACTAGAATTGCTCGTAGAAGGACTGTCATCTGATTTGTGGGCGCGCCTGTGGAGCCGAGTTGTATTTCTTGTTCTACGATGCATCTTGACCGCATGCAGAACGTTTTCGTTAAGTTATGGTTATGGAACAAATCGCCAGGGAATAGCATGGGAACCATAGTGTTGGAATTGAGCGTATGCGATATGATATTATGTCATGCAAGCCAACCATGCCGAGGTGGAGTATCTTACTCATATTCCACCCGCATCATCATATCCCTGCCCGAGCTAGCTCGCCGCTACACCATCCATTGTATATCTCGCCTTTAGGTTACGTAATCATGGCAAGCTACA
Organism: Solioccasus polychromus; assembly: GCA_038090335.1. NCBI lineage: Eukaryota > Fungi > Basidiomycota > Agaricomycetes > Boletales > Boletaceae > Solioccasus > Solioccasus polychromus. The sequence continues at coordinate 136 of JBBPMM010000170.1, read as the reverse complement.
TCTATCGAGTACTATGCCCTACCCCCAGGTCGGCACCCACCCTCAATTCGGCGTCACGTTTTGTCACGTTTTGCCACACCACTGGATTCAGACTCCACCCAGCTCCGACGCATGAAACAAGTGAATTAGGCTACCA
>JBBPMM010000169.1:0-49864 GCA_038090335.1 Solioccasus polychromus | reverse complement strand
ATGCCATTAAAGAATGGCAACCTCCTACCTCTGTCAAGGCCGTTTGGTCATTCCTAGGGTTTTGCAATTTCTACTGAAAGTTCATCGTGAACTTTTCTACTATCGCCCAACCTCTTATCAATCTAACCAAGAAGTCAACTACCTGGGAGTGGTCCTTGCCACATGAATCTGCCTTTCATACCCTCCAATGAATTTTCATGTCCACACCTGTCCTTCGACTTCCGGACACCACTGCTCCCTTCTTCCTTATGACCGATGCTTCCCTTGTCGCCACTGGTGGTATCCTCATGCAGAAAGATGCTAATGGAGATCTTCATCCCTGTGCGTACCTTTCAAAAACTCTATCTCCTGCGGAACGAAATTATGACATCTATGACTGCGAATTGCTCGCTGTCATCCATGCTCTCTACGAGTGGCGTCATTATCTCCAGGGTACCTCCCTCCCTGTCACTGTGCTCACAGATCATAAGAACTTGTCTTACTTTCGAGAACCTCGCAAACTCTCTCACCGTCAGGCTCATTGGCTTCTCTTCCTCCAAGACTTTGACCTCCAGTTCATCCATCAGCCGGGCTCTCAGATGGGTCCCACGGATGCACTTTCCCACCGAGACCACGTCGATACTGCTGACGACAACCAAGCAGTAACTCTCCTCCCCGACGATGTCTTTCTCCGTTCCATTGACCTTGCCCTTGTGGATAAAATTGCCCAGTCCTCTGCATCAGATCCATTGGTTCTCGATGCTATTGCTAAATCCTTCGAGGACTCCCCCCTCTTCCCCCATTCCTCTATCCAGGATTGGTCGTTTGATGATGGAAAACTTTACTTCCGCAATCGTCTCTATGTTCCTGAATCTCTCTGTCATGACATCATCCACTCTGTCCATTCTTCTTTCGTCGGCGGTCATGGCAGCATTTTCCGCACTCATGCCCTAGTCGCTCGTGACTTTTGGTGGCCTGGCCTCTCCACCTTTGTTCACTGTTTCGTTTCTGGTTGTGCCATTTGCCAACAGAACAAAGTGAACACTCATCCCACCATTCCCCCCCTTTCCCCTATTCCCTCTTCTGCATCCCATCCTTTTGAACAGATCTCCGTCGATCTGATCACGGATCTTCCGCCTATCTGGGGTTTTGACTCTATTATGGTCGTGGTTGACCACGGGCTTACGAAGGGGGTAATTTTCACACCTTGTTCTAAAACTATTGATGCCGAGGGGGTGGCACAGTTATTCTTAGAAAAAGTCTTTCCTCGTTTTGGTCTCCATTCTTTGGTCATTTCGGATCGGGGTCCCCAGTTCGCCTCTGCTTTTGCTCGCGAGTTATCTTGTCTCCTAGGCTATGACCTTCGTCTCTCCACCACCTATCATCCACAAACCGATGGTGAAACTGAACGAACCAACCAGTCACTAGAAACGTACCTAAGAATCTTTTCTGAGGGTCGTCCTGACAAATGGGTAGACCTACTACCTCTCGCTGAGTTCTCCCACAATTCCAACGTCCACTCCTCCACACAAAAAACCCCATTTTCCCTTATGTTCGGATATGAACCTTGGAGATACCCCCCTCTTGGAAAGACATTTATCCCTGCCCTGGAAAAGCGTCTTACCCTCCTCGAAGAAGCACGGAAAGAAGCCCTAGCAGCTCACGAGAATTCCGCTCGGATCATGAAAGAACAGACCTTTTCTAGGTTTAAACCATGGAAAGTCGGGGATAAGGTATGGTTGGAAACACGTAACCTCTGTTTCCACCATACATCAAAGAAACTTCTCCCTAGATGTGAGGGACCTTTCGAAATCTCAAAAGTGATCTCCCCTCTTGCCTATGAGCTCCGCCTCCCTCCATCCTGGAAAATCCATAACGTCTTTCATGCATCTCTCCTATCGTCCTATTGGGAGACACCAGAGTATGGACCCAATTTCCTAAAACCACCATCGGAAGAAATAGAAGGAGAAGAAGAATGGGAAGTCGAAGACATCCTGAATCACCACGGAACACGAGGACGGAGACAATATCTCGTAAAATGGAAGGGTTATTCCTCCGCCGAGAATACCTGGGAACCGGAATCTAATCTAGGAAATGCCTCCAAGGTGCTTGAAGAGTATAAAACTCGACGACATCTTTAGAACTCCGCTAACCCATCTTACACCCCCATTCATCTGTCACCTTTACTCATCATTATGTCTATCCCCACCATCTACGCTGAACGTCTTCCCGTCTCATACCACCATATCCTTTTTGGAACTGTCCTAGCCAACCCTCAACCCCTCTTCTGTCTGGAACACGATTATCTTTGGCCTCAGGCGACCTCTCTACAAACAATGGTACGCCTGTACCACCAAATTTATACTACCGATCTACTCTTCCAGCGCTCCCAGTCGGGACCTCCCTCCGCCTTTACTCGAGCCATAGACCATTCCACCCAACAGACGTTAGATCATCTTCTCGATCTCATGTATCAAGAAGGGTTTTGGTTCTTCGTGAATCGGATCCCCTCTACCACCTTACCCATACTTCAGTCCCTCCTCGACGGATTAACTCCCTCTGAGGAGGACTGTTACTGAGGAGATCCCCCAACCATAACCAGCAGGATCGAACCCCGATTCTTCCTCTCTCCAGCAATGTCACCCACTCCTCCTTCTTCTTCCCCTTCTCCACCAACTCCTACTCGTCGACCTCGTCATCGCCCTAGATGCCGCCCCACTCCCTACTCCGTTCCTACTCTGCCCTGTCTTTCATCCTATGACGACTCCCCGATGCTCCCTGTCCCCGAACCAGCCAGAGCCACCTGGACCCCTCAGCCAGAATGGTCAGCCCCTGTCACTACCTATGACAACGATACCCACCTCCCTGTTCCTCCTTCACCCCCTCCCCGTTCTCCCTCTCCTGGAACTCCATCTCACCCTATTGACGTCAACTCCCTTCTTGATACCCCTGCCCGTTCAGGGCAATGTTTCAAGTGCCAAAGGTGGGGCCATTGGTACCAGGAATGCCACAAATATCGCTGCCCAAAATGTTATTTATGGGCACCTGGACATATACAGAGTCAATGCCGAGGGCTTCCTTGTGACGGATGTGGAGTAAGAGGACATAAGGTCATGTATTGTCCAGACGTCTCCACTAATCCTCCAGTCGCTACCTGGATCATCGACAAAAACTCTTCCTCTGGCAGAGAAAATAACTCAGCTCAGTGAGCTGATATCTATAACGGGGGTAATGTTACGGTTGTGGACCCCTATTTCTTTTCTTTCCTATCTCTTCTGTGTATTTCCTACTTTCCCCGAAGTCCTGTTCCTATCCTTCTAGTATCCCGTTTTCTTCCATTTTACCTTGTAGCACCAGAGCCCAGGGTTGCCTCTTATAGTTACGAATCCTCCGGAACATTCTAGATAGTTTCCTTTTTCCTCTTGGTCTGTGTGCAGTTTCTCTACCTATAAATATCTAGATCGTCTTTGCTTGTACCCTAGCTAGTTCTACGCAATTCAAGCCTAGTAACCAGCAAGCCGCTCAGGACGAGTGAGACCATTGCCACCATTCCAGTACTCTCAGCTACTATGCTAAGAAGCTTTCTCACTGTTCGAGGAGTGAGATACCAACTGATCATCTTCATTGCAATGGTACAGGATTTACCGTACGGACGCATCAATACCCTTTACTGGGAGACGACCGTTCTCGTTGTAATCATCTTAGGGTTACCTCATCGACGCATTAGCATATACCACCGTGTATATTTCATCAGTTACTAGCTGAGTTACTAGCCTCAGCGTAACAGAACAATGCTTTAAGTGTCAGCAATGTGGGCACTGGTATATGGAATGCCAACAGTATCACTGCCCAAAGTGTTTTTTGTGGGCCCCCAGGCATCAACAGAGTTTCTGTAGGGGACTTCCTTGTGATGGTTGTGGAACCCCTGGTCATAAGGTATCTCATTGTCCAGATGTCTCAACCAATCCCCCAGTTGCAGGATGGATTGTTGAAGAGGCTACTTCCTCTGGTGGCAAGAATAATTCAGCTCAGTGAGCTGAAGACTAAGAAGGGGGTAATGTTACGGTTATGGACCCATTCCTATCTTTTCCTACTTCTTCCGTTTTCCTTCCTATCCCTTCCGAGTTATGATCCTGTTCTTCCTGTTTCTGGTTCCTCCCATTTTACCTTGTAGCACCAGAGCTAAGGGTTTACCGTTATAGTCTTCATCCTCCGGAACATTCTAGATAATTTCCTTTTTCCTCTTGGTCTGTGCACAATTCCTTTACCTATAAGTAGCCTGATTCATTACCTGTGTACCTCAGCTAGTTCTACGCAATTCAAAGCTTAGTAATCAGCAAGCCACTCAGGACGAGCGAGACCATCACCATTCCTGTGCTTCAAACTACTATGCTAAGAAGCTTCCTCACTCATTGAGGAGTGACTTATCAACTGATTATTTTCCTCACAACTGTTCAGGTGGATCTCCCGTATGGACGTGTCGATACCCTCTATTGGGAGACGACCATTCTCATCATAATCATCCTAGGATTACCCTGAAGACATATAAGCATATACCACCAGACATATTTCATCGGTTACTAGTTGATGATGTGGGGCTTTATGGCTTGGCAGGGAGTTGGCTATGCTGTTAAGATTGATCATAGGATGTATGGGGACCTTTATCTTGAAATTTTGAAGGATGAACTCCTCAATACTTAGGAGCATTATGGTCTTAATTCTTCTGACATCACCTTTCAGCAGGACAATGACACCAAGCATACTTGCAGTAAGGTGAAGGAGTGGCTAGAAAAGCAGGATTTGGAGACTATGGTGTTGCCTGCATGGTCTCATGACTTGAACCCTACTGAATATCTTTAGAGGCATCTCAAAAGGAGACTTGCAGAGTATAAGCACCCTTCTAAGGGAATTCATGAGTTGTGGGAGAGTTTAGGTGAAGTGGGAGAAGATACCAGTTGGGAAGTGTCATAAGTTGATTGAAAGCATGCCCAGAAGGGTTCAGGCAGTGCTTAAAGCAAAAGGAGGCTCTACCATGTACTAAATACCCCCTGTAGCTCAAAAGCTCCAAAACCCTTTCAATGATGTTACCATTTTATATTGCTTATAATTCAACCAAATTTGGACCAAATCACATGACATAGGGGGCAATTTTGTAGCCAAGAGTATACACTATCTTTCTCTCCAGCAAAGCTTAATGTGATTATTTCAGGTGATTGCAGTGCACTTCATGCACTGCATCAGAGTTAATTATTGAAAGGGTTTTGGAGGTCACTGTAAGGTGACTATTGCAAAGGTTGGTGTATAATTTTGGCACAGTCTTTTGCTCAGCAGGATTGTTTTTAGATATGGGCTCTCGCATTTGCTATTGTATGGTCAACCACAATCCTGCTACCAGCTTGGTGCCAGACTTGTGTTGAATCCAGTTTGTGGCCCAACCTTATTCCTTGGGACATTGCTACTCGTTGGAATTCTACGTATGACATGTTGGTGTTTGTGTTGCAATATCAGGAACCCATCAATCGTATTACAAGCGACAAGGTCCTTAAGCAGGCAAAAAAATATGAACTCGACGAGGATGAATGGCAAATTATCTCAGACCTTGTTGTTGTCCTTGGGGTAAGTTCACAGTGCGCTCTTTTGTCCACCATGCTGATTTTTTGCGACAGCAATACAAGAAAGCAACACTCTTTTTCTCTCAAGACTCTGCAACCATCGCCACTGTTATACCAGCCATGGACAAGCTTGACAGCAAGATTAACAAGCAGACAATGCAACCACTTCATCCTGCTGTCATCTCAGCTATACAACTGGCGAAGGATAAGATGGACCGCTATTGGAAGATCACAGATATGTCAAACGTTTACCATATCGCAATGGGTAGGAGATGGTCATTGTGCTCTATTGGCCATACCATGACATACTAATGCTATGATATCTGGCAGTTCTTCATCCTGGGCTCAAGCTTGAGTACTTCCGTGAGTGTTCATGGGAGCAAGATTGGATTGAGACAGCTGAGCAATTGGTTCAAACAGAATTCACTGCAAAATATGAAAAAGCCTTGGACATACCCAACCCACCGGCAGATAGCAAGCAAGCCGCCAGTAGTAAGCTAGAGTCCATACGTGCAATACATATGCCTATCGACGTCGTGATTATACTAATGTCTAACTTGGGAAGGTTGATGATTTTGGTGATTATGCACTCGGTGCCTCATCTAACACAGTACCAACTTCCGAACTAGAAGAATACCTCCGTCTACCAACCGTCAAGATGAACAATCCCCTAGTATGGTGGCAAAACAACCGTCGCACATACCCCATGCTGCATCAGATGGCTTTAGATTTCCTTTCTGTTCCAGGTTCGTATTCTCTGACTCTGTCGCCAGTGAGCTCTTGTAATTTGCCACTCAACAGCAACATCGACGGCTGTAGAACGAGCCTTCTCACAAGGTTGACAGCTCCTTCATTTCACACGCAACCGACTCTCTCCATCTTCAATTCGTGCATTTCTTTGCCTTGGTGCTTGGGGGAGATGCGATTTGCTCTTCATGGAAGACCTTCTTGCTGCCGTGACTAGTCGGAAACGCAAGCGGCAGGAAGAAAACTTGAATGAAAGGACTCATAGTTAATAGTAATTATCATTTTCTTAGTGTAACCCGTATATAACACCCGCGGTGTTCAGCCCCACCGCGGTGTTTGCAGCACACCGTCAGATTAACGGGTCGGTGTATACCCGTACCCGCACCGGGTACGGTGTTTGAGGGTACGGGTACGGGTTTCGATATTTTGCTTGCGGTATTACCCGTGCGGAACCCTACTCAACTGCGGTTTGTTGCTGTGCTGTGCTGTAAGGTGATATAGTGTGTATGTCATTGGTGTACTGAAATTAGCAGTGTGCTATAATTTCCGAAATTATCTAAGTCCGGATAAGTCTAGCCTTGTCTCAGACAATGAACAATTTACTGATAGTGGCGGCCTATTCGCTGAGCAACAAATGACATTCATTTAACTTCATTATTGGCTACTAATGCGAACTTGATGGTACACAAGCAGAATCAGGCTATGACCTAAGTTTTTTATTTGGCCTCAACAATGGGTATGTATGTTTATTCGCTAATTTAAACAAATGGTTAGTTACTGAAGCCTGAGCATAAAACACAACTCAGTCTAGCTTTATACCCAATGAAAATAACATGATTTGGCTATGCTATTTGGCTCCACCCGTCCCACGATCAGAGCGTCCCATCTCGTGATTGTTGATGGTAAATGTTCATGGCCAGAGTCTAACCTAATGTTTCTTGACGGCCATCACGTTTCGCGACCGCTTTCATTGATGTGTCACCATCTTATAGACTATGTTCATCTCCAGTTGCTGACTCCCAGCTTCCTGTCATCGGCTGGTAACCAACCCTAGTCTGATTTTTCTAACTTCAGGTCATGAGGCCCTTCACAGAAGAAGTGCTGGTGAGCATTCGTCAGAATGACACATTGACCAGTACGTATCTACATGCTCATGTTGTCTCCTTCCTTATTCAGTGTTGCAGTCGCCCTTCTGGTTGCAATAGGATATAACTACGGTGATTGGTTTGCATTCGACCTCTTTGTAGTAGACTGATTTTGGAGTTCTTAGTCCTCACATTATCCAACGAGGTATGTTGGGATCAGTGGTGCCAGCATCTTTTTTTCTACTAAAATGATGCATGCAGATTGAGTATATCTGGGTCTGTGTACCAACCATTGAGCAATGGATTTTCCTAATGTGACACCAGAAAAAACCGTTAACCTCTGTCTCAGCTTTATTCGTTTTGGTGTGTATCTCCATGTGTCTTTCATCTCTTGTAACTCGGTAATGCAACAGGTTCGTTATTGCGGCCTTTGTTTCCTCGTGTAAGTTAGCACTGTTGGTAACAGGCATTGAACACCAACCTTGAAAGGATCGGTAGAATATACAGCCTGAGTAAGTTCCAGGCGCTTTTATTAATTTGATCTGATACTGATCATGGATAGTTGGAAGTACTTTTTTACCTGGGCCAGAAAAGGTACTTTTTCTTCGATTTAACAATTTGCGAACCATATACTTGAGTTCTTATAGACGTATGTCTTTATGTTTCTCGACGAATCCAACCGACTAATTGTGATTTAAATCAGTTGTGAGCATGTTTGTTTCTTATATCTACGTTATTCAGGGTGTTTCTAGGCCTGATATTGGCCATCTTAGGCAACTGGATGAAACTAATTTTTCTAGCTGCGGCAGAGTGTGAGTTGTGTTTGTTTTTGAAATTCAATTTATGACATGATTCCAGTGGTGATAACCCTTCGAGTATGGGTGGTCTGCCATCGGTCGAAGTGGTTTTTGAGAACCTTCCTTTCACTTTTCGTCTCGGAGAACATCATCCATGTAGCTGTCTGTTCAATCTATAGCACCCCAATGATCTCAGGTATGGAGCTTAAATCAAAACGAACTACAGCTGACCATCTCAACTCAGTGCGCACATTGAGGATGCACGATGCGACACTTTGCTCCATCAATTACAATTCTCTTACTTTGAATCAAGCGCTGGAGATTATTTCACCCGCGATAGCTACCCTGAAATGCATCCTCATGATATTTCAATGCACGAGGGAGTCCGTCGAAATGTACAGAGTCACAAAGACATGGCAACCCAGTCGTTACATGAACTTATTTCTCAAAGAGGGTATCCTGTGCTTTATCATGTATGTCCCTCCGTACTCGCCTCCCACACAAACTGATAAACGGCTTTCATGCGATAGCATCCTGCTGTGCAGTGTGTGTTCTGTACTCATGTCATGGAATGTCATCCCCGTCCCCGAATGGCAAGGATTCGTGCCACTCCTGATTCAATATTTCACCGTAAACACATTTATACCACGGTTCATCGTCAACATTCGGGTGCTCTACGCGCGTGATTTGCAAAGTAGGCGCGGGAGCGATATCGACACTGGGTTTGGATTAACAGGACTGTCAAATTCTGGTCGGATTATTACCGTTTCCGAGATTGTTTTTGCAGACACTCCTCAAAGTACTTAGTATTCTAGCGAGAAGTAGCATTCTGTGGAGATGTAGACATACTTTGCCAAAATTGAACCGAATAGTTCAGTGGTCTAATGGTTATGATTTCTGTCTCACACACAGAAGGTTCGGAGTTCGATCCTCCGCTGAACTAATAGTTTTTCTCATCCGCTCCTTACCCAATTCTTGCTTTCTTTTTCGCGACGCGTACAGCGAGTATTCGATTGATCCGTTGGATGATTTGCGTCATTCTCTTGCAGTGTTAGGCAATGAACGATGAGCCGCTTTCGATTGCGTACGCAACACATTCGCGTTCGAGACGACTTCTAACGCCAATGTAGGATGATATCTGACTTTTTCTACCCCAACGTGGGCGGGGTAGAAAACCACATATACATGCTCAGCGCCAACCTGATCCGTCGCGGTCACAAAGTGATTGTTATCACTCACAGTCACCCTCCGGACCGCGTCGGCGTACGCTGGCTGCTTCCATCCCTCAAGGTGTACTACATTCCTTTCATGACCATCGCCTCGTCTGCCACATTGCCCAACTACTTTACGTTCCTCCCGTACTTTCGGACAATTATCTTGCGGGAACATATCCACCTCGTGCACGCGCACGCGAGCCTGTCGTCTCTCGGTCAAGAAGGCATCCTCCATGCACACTTGTTTGGCGTGCGTACCGTGTTTACGGATCACAGCTTGTTCGGGTTCGAAGATGCGGCAAGCATCTTGACCAACAAGCTCCTCGCCGCCGCGCTCAAAAACGTCGACGCTGTCATCTGCGTCTCGCATATGGGGTGGGTCTAATCCTACGCGGGGTAAAGCCAATGCTGACGCTAATGCCGACGCTCGGAACAGACGCGAAAACACAGTGCTGAGGGGTCAGCTATTCGAGCCTTCGGAAGACGACCCCTCGGTGTCCGTCGTGCGATCGAGCGTGTACACGATCCCCAATGCACTCGTCGCTGAACAGTTTACTCCATCGCCCCCGCTACGACCGCTCGAGACCAGTGCGTTCTTGCACCGTTCACCAGCTCCACAGCTCAGTTTGATCCCTTCCCTTTTTTCCAGTCAACATTGTTGTCGTGTCGCGCTTGGCGTATCGTAAGGGCATCGATCTCCTCGTCGCCACCGCCCCGCGCATCTGCGCCGCCTTTCCCAACGTCAACTTTATCGTTGGTACGTTGACCTGTCGTGTCATCGATGACGAACGCGACGCATTAACACAGGCGGTGACGGACCTAAATTGAACGACTTGCTCCAAGTGCGCGAACGGCATCTCCTTCAAGACCGAATTGAGCTCCTCGGCTCCGTTCGACACCGAGACGTGCGCGATGTGAGCCTCCCTCTCCCTTTTTTTTCCCCTGCGTGATGCCTAAAAACGAGTCATGTGCCAGGTCCTCGTCCGCGGCTCCATCTTCCTCAACACGTCCCTCACAGAGTCGTTTGGCATTGCCATCCTCGAAGCCGCATGCACAGGCTTGTACGTCGTCTCTACCCGGGTCGGCGGCGTCCCCGAGATTCTCCCCGAGGACATGATCTCGTTTGCCAATCCCGACGAAGACGGTGCGTTACTCCCTCCTCCCCTTCTCTCTCTGCGCCCACACCCCTCTTTGCACGACAGACGTGTTTCGCGCGCTCTCGGAAGCAATCGATATCGTCGCTCGGGGCGATCACGATCCCTTGCAAGCCCACGCCCGCGTCAAACGGTTCTACGACTGGGCGCGCGTCGCCGAGCGGACCGAGGTGGTGTACAGGACCGTCGTACGTTCCGAACCTATTGATTTTCAAACGCGCGTGACACGGTACGTCGTTTGCGTTGCTTTGATGATACTGTTGTTGGCATCGGGCATCGAGACTCATGCGCATTGTCGCAGGACCATGTCGTTGGGCCCGTTTGCGGGGCTCATCTACACCACCATTCTCATCGTCGACTGTCTCTTTTATCTCTTTCTCGAGTGGTGGATGCCGCGACACGACTTGGATTTCGTACGCGAGCACTGGAAACCGGACGTGTTTGCTGAGCATTGCGCGCGCGCCAGCAAAAACCTAGACACATAAATTCAAATTGTCCAAATATGACACGATGGATTACGAGGAATATGTAGTGGAATAAAGCGAAAAGAAAAAGGACATGAGCTGTGCTGGATGATGCGAGTGTTAAATACTGCAGCAACGATTTACCATACTATACGAGGGACGATCATAAAAACGACACGAACATGCAAGAGAGAGGGAGAGAGAAAGACAAAAAACAATGGGAAACATGCCAAGACATGCACTCGTTTTCCACTTAGGGCCTATTCTTGCGTGCCCTGGCCCCTCGCCTCCTCGCCCGCTTCAAGCCGTCAAAGTCTTCCGCTTCCGCGTCAAACGTGCCTTCGCCGCCCAACATCTCGTCTCTATCCCGCTTGGACGGCAACTGAACGCGCTCTCGTAGCGAAGGCGAACTGACATGCCCATCGTCGAGCGTCAAACGATCGAGCAGCGACGTACCGCCACCACCGCCCACTCCGCCACTGCCATGTCCCACCACGCGATCCTCGTCCGGGAACTGACGCCGATCACTAGCAGGCGACGTCGAACTGTAACGAGACCTGTGGTTTCCCCGTAGCGGTTCCGCACGTTCATATTCATCCCGCCGATCTCGTTTAGACCCTCTCGCAGGCCAGCTCTGACCAAACGTACTGGGCGGTCGAGGCGGCAAGCCATTGGCTTGAAGCATAAGCGCACGTTCGGGGTGCATAGGCGGAGGTGCACGCTCGTGATCCTCGTCCGCAACGACAGGCGAGGCCGGAGGAAGCACAACATTAACATTGTGATCGGGCTTGAAGTCGCGGGGAACAGGGTTGTGGTCAAACTTGGATTCGCGGAAGTTAGGCCGATGACGTCCTGGGTTCTCTTGAGGAGCTGCTGGAGGTTCAGAAGGGTACACGTCTGCTGGACGTTTCCGAGATACAGGAGAAGAAGGTCTAGGGTGGGCAGTTGCTACGGCATCCGCATCGTCGCTCCGACGCTCATGGCCGATCGGGCTTCGTGCATTGGAATGGCGGCGTGGCTTATTGGCATCTCCTGAATGGAAATGATAGTCTTGTGGCGACGGACTTGTAGGTCGAGGAGGTAAGTGAGATGGGCGACTAAGTGGTAGCGCTATATCCTTGACTGATGTCATGGAAGACTCCCGAGAAGGTGGAGGTGGCGTAGCGCGGAAGGAACCCTCTGGTGCCTGTTCCGAGGGGACACTTGCTGGGGAGACGTCGAGTTTCAGTGGCGGGGGCACAGCATTTTCCTTGACAATGGGTGGTCCAAATCGAGACTTGAGAAGCCAAGTTCAGACGACCCATCAAACCAATAAGGCAAAGCTTACAATTCCTAATGCGGCCCGCGAGGGACGAGTGGGTAGCGGCGTCGGTTCGGCTGGCGGTAATGCACGCGGTTTACTAGGCTAATCATCGACGGTCACCATCCAGGAATGATAGTTGGGATGAAACAGGACCTACCGGAGATCGCCGAACCTCTTCACGTCTGGTTGGCTCCTTCAATGTAGCACCAGTGTCGTTATCAAAATGAGTCTGGATAGTACGGGATGAAATTATCCTAGTCAAGACAATCGAAATACCTACAGGTCGTTCTTGATCCTTGTTGATTCGGTCATGCCTTGAGACAATAGGCTCACTGTTACTGCCAGATGAGACGATAGGAAGACGAGGAACATTGCTTGGTGGCGCAGGAGAAGGTGGGACATTGCCTGAAAACTTGCTTCGGGCACCAATGGGTATGTTGTTCGTCCCAGACAACTTGACATTGGATCCTGGCGGGGGCGGGGGAGGTCTCGTTTCCCTTGTATCGCCACTACGCATTGACTCCTTCTAAGACAGAAACGCTCAGTTAGCATTCCCCAGGGTGAAGGGTAAAAGACTTGCTTGAGAAGCATTTCGGTCTGTGGAAGCAACACGTTCTGTCCCAAGTCGATCTCTTGAGGATCCGTAGCGTGACGAGTCGTCGCCCACAGAACGATGTCTTGAATCGTTTCCGTCGCGAACTAAAAAGACCATATGTCAGCCACGACACAATTACGAAGGGACAATAAACTACCCCTCGACTGCCCATCATTGTCCGGGTTTAGCATCGCCCTCGGATATCTTGGTACGTCGTCTTGCATAACTGGTCGCCTCGGCGGATTTGGTTTTGGGGGTGGATCAGATAACCTGGGTGGAGGGGGTTCATCAACATCCATTGCATCATCACGAGCACGTCCTCTATAGGACTCATGTGTAACACGGGAATCCATCTGTGAGGGCCCGTTCGTGTGGGGCTTGGACCAGCGGAAACGACCCGAATCACGCTCGGCGGACGGCGGTCCTGGTTGAGGTAGTGGTGTAAGACGTCGAGCCAGGTCACGTGGCATATCATCAGACATCCTGCCTGTATGCCGATTTTCAGGTGGGCTCCCAGACCGCGAGCGACGGCCGCCACTATGCTGAACGGAAACCGGTTTTGAATTAGGGCGGTAAATCTCGTCCTGTGAAGGTAGAGGCGTTCGTTTCCTAGATCCCGGCCCTGAATATCGAAGGTGGAAGCACAATCAAAGAGCAAGACATATACGCGAGCCGACGCTGGCATGAGGATGGATGTTGTACAGGATGACTCAAAGACGTACGTTGTGAGTCTGACGTAGAGTGAGTGAGTGGATCAATGTCCCCACGCATGTCGGATAATGAGCGTGAACTTGGAATGTCGACGTAGCGGGAGCTGTGAGGGGCATCGTCCGTACGGGCTCGCCGCATGCCGACGTCACGAAAATCGGACTGTCGATGACCGTACTGAGCGGGACTATCAGCTTGTGAGAAACGGCTCTTCCTCCCAGAATGTGCTTCCGAAACGGGTTGCTTGACCGAGAGATACGGAGTAGTATTTGCAGATTCCTGAGAGCCACGAGTATACGAAGCAGGTGACCTTGACCCTAAAAAATAAAGATGCGAGAGGAGATGTAAAAGGGGGTACAAAGAGAAGAGAAATGGTAAAAGGGAAGAAGACAGAGATCCATGATGAGCGTCCGTGTGTCCATGCGAGGAAGTCGAATAAAAAGGAATGGCATATCGTATGGCACAACTCGACTCCCAAGGCTTCGCGAGACGTCTGCGAGATGCTCCGTCCTCCACCCAGGGAGGAGCAAACGCGCCGAGTACGAGAGGTGGGGGGAGGGGAGGAGGCGGACAACGTACTTAGTGTCGATGACCTTTCGGTGTCCCGTGGTGGGTGGCGACGCTCAGTCTCCAAAGAAGCATGATCATCACGTTGTCTACGTTCCCTTGGGCGTTCGAGTGGCGCGGTGTCGCGGGAGATGCGGGAGCGATCTTGGGAAGCAACCGCTGAGGCGACTTGACGGTGAGAGACCTGTTTGTCATCACGATCACTATAGGAGCCTTCAGGAGACAAAGGACGACGAGGTGACGGCGAGAGCTCCCTCTCCCTTGTGTGAGGAGGCGAAGGTCGAGTATTCCTGTGGTTGGAAGAGTACAAATCTGGAACGTAGGAATCGATGAGCTGAGAGGGCGCAGCGGATCGCTCGTCCCGCCGGCTGGACTCCTCAGGGCGGTAGTGGCGATCACCATAAGACATGTCATCACTTTCTGCGCGACCTACACGTGGAATTAGGTTTTCATCACTCCTGGATGACAGGGATTTATCAAGAATGTCATCTCGGCGATCAGAACGTTCTATGCGCCTTTCGCGGGTAGAGGCAGCAGGACGGGTCCAGGTAGACTCTTGTGTGTGAACGTTGTAATAGTAGATGCCACGACCATTTCTTGGAACCTTGATCTCCCAGCCGTGCGGCAGAGAGTCGTTGCGGTCGTAAGCGCTAGCTTTTGGGCCTGCGCCGTTCCTCTTGTCACGGTCGGTGCGACTAGCCATGGCTGTAGCTTCAATGATAGACGGGTGAGAAGGACAGACGAACGGCGCAGTAGCGACGACCGGTTTTGGTGGCAGGGCGTGCACGAGCGTGCGTGCGGGCAGTAAAGGTTGGTCTGGGCGTTCTTTGGGTTGCTCATGGTGCTGGGGTTGGCGCAGAACGGGAGAGAGAGGCTTTTGCGGGTCCTGTTTTTGCTGGCGCGACGGGTCGCGGTTTGGGACTTCCTGTGGAACGCGAGTCTGGTAAGTCAAAAACTCGTCCTCCTCGTCGCCACCGAGCGAGACGGCATCCTCTGCGTCATCGTCGATGGCGAACGAGTGTTCGTGTGAGACGGTGGCAGCGTCCTCTTCTTCGTGTCCCCAGTCAAGCCTTTCAGCGTCGTCTTCCATGGCGGTTACTGAACAAGACACGGAGGGAGAGACGCACACAAAGAAACGTGCGCCGACAGAATAATTTAATCTCCGATAAATGCCGATGCTGTGCCGTGTCGCTCTGCTCAACGATGCCAGCGATTCTACCGCTCACGTCGCCCGCGCCGAATGCACCGCTCACAAGTCGCGTACCGCTCGTATTCCGCAGGCTGCATCGGTTTCAGCAGATGGCAAGTAGCCGTTTGTCAGAGGCTCCGTTACGCTCACGTCGGCCCAGGATTTCGAGGTAGCGCTATGGCAGCTTTCGTATCTCTGTCTCGCACCCAGACGAGTGTAAGTCGTGTCGCCTTTTTCTGTGCACCGCTAAACTCGACGCAGCTATCGCAATGTGTATTATCACAAACGTGAGCACTCATTTCGTGGCTGGAACGACCGGCGACCGTGTTTGCAGAGACAAAAAACACTTGGGCTAGAGACGACCCAGCCATACTCATTCTCCTCTTCGGATGCCTGTTTGGTACGCTCCCCCCCTGTCTTACTTGTCAGGCGCTCATGTCTTCGGCAGTCGCAGCCATTGGATGGTCCGTGGTGTATTCATACACGGTTTTGGATGCCGTGAAATTGGCACTCATCATGATCCTGCGAGACTTTCTCTTTGTGGGCGCGGTTGTCGCGACTTTGCTTCAGTACGGCGCTCAAGTGCAAACTCGACTCTCGCTGACGCACCTCTGCCAGCCTCTTTGCCAACAAAGTGCTCTTGTCGCCTTCCTCTCATTCGTCTCCGGCCGACTCGTCCGTCGAATGGGCGTATGCCTTTGACGTCCACACAAACTCATTCTTTCCCCTTTATCTCACGCTGTACGTTGCCCAGCTCATTCTACTGCCTATCATCACAAAAGACAAGTGGGTCTGTCTTCTCGTGGGCAACACGCTCTACCTCGCCGGGTAACGTCACGCATCCGCGACGCGCACCCGCGACACTAATCAACCAGCAGGTTCGCACAGTACGTCTACGGGGTGTACCTCGGACTGAGCGGTGAGCCAATCTAGGCGCCAGCCTGTCATACCACTCACCTGTCTATTGTGATAGCGTTGCCATTTCTGATACGCGCAGAGATCCTGCTTGCGCCACTGCTACCGTTGTTTGCGAGCTATGTCGTGTCTCTACTCGGCTTCAACGTTGCCAATCATGTTCTGAGAGCATACTTTGGTACATAGACTGGTTAATGTAGCCGTGTAAACTTGTTCGTCTCCAAAGCGTTTGAACCCCGCCACCGTTTACGCAACCAACTTGAATTACGACCTGACCGCCGTTCCCAGCAGTCAGCGACCATGCCCATCACACAAGCTCACGTCGAAAAGGCCATCGAGCAAATTGAACATCGCCGACGACCATCCAACATCGACTTTACCCAGCACGTCCTCGAAGATGGCAACGTTATAAGCACCCAAGAACGGGTAATCAAAGACGTACGCCTCGCCCGCGTCGTCGCACCCTAGCCCTTGACGTTTCTCGCATCAGGTGCAAGCGCCGGCGATGAACATCCCGACGGACGCCCAATTTTTTTCAAAACACGATCCCTCCAAGCCGGATGTCGCATTCCTCAAAAATCACTTTTATAGAGAGGGTCGGATAAGTGAGCATCATGCCATGTGGATCATTGACAAGGCGACGGCCCTTCTCCGAGTCGAGCCCAACGTCCTCCAGGTCGAGGCCCCAATCACAGGTCAGTCGTCCCCTTGTTCGCTCGAATCGCCCTACTGATCCCTACCGTCCCTGACATAGTCTGTGGTGATATCCATGGACAATACGTGCGCCCCGTCTCTTCGCGCGCTGTGAATTGACCAACGCCGTGCTAGTATGACTTGATGAAACTCTTTGAAGTCGGCGGGAGTCCCGCTGACACGAGATACTTGTTCCTCGGCGACTATGTCGACAGAGGTTACTTTAGCATCGAAGTCCGTCCTTCCATCCTTGTCGTCTCCCGACTTGCATCCCACTCACCGCCCGACAGTGCGTGCTCTACCTGTGGGCATTGAAAATATGGTATCCCGACACTCTCTTCCTGCTGCGTGGCAACCACGAGTGCCGGCATTTGACAGACTATTTTACGTTCAAGCTCGAGTGTCGGTTGCTTCGCATTCGCGATCCCAGGCTGGAATACTAACCGGCCGATTAGGTAAACACAAGTATTCCGAGCGTATCTATGACGCCTGCATGGACTCGTTCTGTGCTCTGCCCCTTGCTGCCATCATGAACAAACAATTCTTGTGCATACATGGTGGGTTGTCGCCAGAGTTGACTACCATGGACGATATCCGCGCAGTATGTTCCTTATTATTGTTGTTTGTGACGTACGTCTTCAAGACGACCCCAGATTGATCGATTCCGGGAGCCGCCTACACATGGGTTGATGTGCGACATTCTGTGGTCGGATCCCGTCGAAGATTTCGGTCAAGAAAAAATAAATGAAAGCTTTGTGCATAACCACGTACGAGGATGCTCATATTTCTTTACGTACGTTTTACTTGCAATGAGGGGAACGTGGCGCATGCTGACCTCTGGCACAGGTATCAAGCTGCCTGTCAGTTCCTGGAACGTAATAACCTTCTTTCGATTATCCGTGCACACGAGGCCCAGGACGCGGGGTACGTCCGTTCATCAAAGTTCATTCCCGTCATTCATCGACTCCGGTGTCTAATTATAGGTATCGGATGTATCGCAAGACCAAGACGACGGGCTTCCCTTCTGTCATGACGATCTTTTCCGCGCCAAACTATCTAGACGTTTACAACAATAAAGCTGCGGTACTCAAGTATGAGAGCAACGTCATGAATATCCGCCAGTTTAATTGTACCCCCCACCCGTATTGGCTACCTAACTTTATGGATGTGTTTACATGGAGTCTGCCTTTCGTCGGGGAAAAAAGTGCGTGCCTTGCGTCGCCGCTCTGCGTGTAGACGTTGACCTTGCGGTAGTCACGGACATGCTCGGAGCGGTCCTTAATACTTGCAGTAAAGAAGAACTCGAAGAATCTGACGAAGAAATTCTGCCGGTGCCAATACACCCTGAAGATTCCGTTGAGCGGAGAAAGGTTATTAAGAACAAGATTCTTGCCGTTGGTCGCATGGCGCGCGTCTTTGCACTTCTTCGGTCCGTACTTCATTTCCAAGGATTCACCCTTGTGGTTCATGACCTCTACAGAGAAGAGTCTGAAAAGGTGGGAGAGTTGAAGAGCATAACTGGATCCGCCAAATTGCCATATGGAACGCTCGCTTTGGGCACCGAGGGTATCAAAGATGCCATTTCAGGATTCGAAGACGCGTACGTTGCTTCGTGCTCCGTGCATGTCCCGCTCACACGCTCACCCTTGCGCCTAGACGGAAATCCGACATTGAAAACGAACGCCTGCCGCCCGATCTGTTCGACGCGGAAGAAGCCAAGGCCTTCTTCGCCCAACACGCACACTCGCAATCCCTCCCCGAGACGACCTCGCCAGTGGACCTTGCCATGTCCATGTCCATGTCTGCCTCGAGCTCGATCGAGTCCAATATGGAAGCGACCATGTCGTCGGCGTCGCTCGCGTCCTCGCAGAGCAACTCGAGCATGGGCGGACCGTCGACACCAACTTCTCCAACAGCGTCACCGAGCAAGGTGCCGTTCCGTGGTCGACATGGGCGTCAGGCGAGTCTGGGAACGACGCGGACGAGTCCGTCGACGCGTCGACGGAGCCTGGAGAGCACGATTTCGATGATTCAGGAGGCGTTGGACGGCAAGGATCTGGAGAGCTTGAGCGAGGCGGTGTCGGGGTAGTGTTGGCGTGGGCGGGTAGAATACCATACGGTTTAGTACTTTCTTTGAGTGGGGCCGTTGTCTTTTTTTTTTTCGTTTCTCTCTCGTTTCTTCTTTACATTGGAACGATTTTTCTTATCAGTGCAATGGTTTGACCCGGCTATCATGAAGGTACTCGTATGAAAGCGAGGATTGCCAGTGATATGGGACCATGAGATTGTTTTGTAATTGATCATTGACACGCACTGAACCAACGACACGCTATCATATTCGTGGCCTACAATGTGGCCTATAATGCATGGAGGTTTAATCAGGTGCAGCGACCAATGCGCACCTCCCATGTCTACTGCCGAATTGATTGGACTAGCAGAGAAAGTCGAGGCCCGCGTAATACAAAGCTTCAAAGTACATCCTAATTAGACTTATCCCCTATATCGTGGGAAAAATTTGGTTTGGGTAGAGTGAGTATCCTTGCTTTTCCGGCAAGTTGATTGATACAGTGAGGGACAAGCTACTACGTGAAAAATGTGACACGCATCGTTCTCGATCCCTCACCAGAGACGCACAGAAGCGACAATGTGTTACATTTTTTCTGGAATCCAACCTCGAGACGTGCGATACAAAAGAAGCAGGGCAACATGAGTTATTTACTACCAATGTGACATAGGCACTGAAGCTTAAGGCGCACCTTACTCCGAGTCCCGTGTTCTCGAAGAGTGCATCTGGAGGGTATGTAGGAGAATAGCATGTCGTGGGTTCCATGCCAGCTCTCATGTAGACTGACATCCCTTCTCGTGGTTCGTGAGTCCTTCAAGCGCCGGTGGGAACAGACGAATCGTAGCCTCATACTAATCGAGTACAGCATGTATCGCTTCATTGCCGGTATTGTGGCACGAATCGCAGCAGACCGCGGCTGATATTGAGGACGACGCAAATCCCCTTTCCAACTTACGGTAAATATCTCCTCCTTCCCCTTAATGGGGCCAACTAAGTTGATGTTAGTGTCGTTACAGAAATACGATGTGTAAATCACTGAAAGGCTCAACAGTGGCGGGAGCTGCGGAGACCAAGCCTTTCACTAAACAGGGTTCTGTATAGTCGCTTCGAAACTGTATTCCCACTGGCAGTGCTCGCTGTCCAAAATTAACGAAATCGCAGCAAGTCACGCAGCAGGCTTGGCTGTGCCAATGCATGGTCGAACTTTAAGCTGCGAACGAACACGAGGAGGCTAGCATATAAGTATTCGGGTCGTGGTCTTCAGGAGTCTGCAACGATTTAGGGATGATCCTGATTCCAGACGAGAAATCCGACGGCGTCGAACTCTTCTACGACGACCCCGATGAGCCAAGCGCTGGCCCGTCGGACCGTCCTCCAGCATACGATGCCTTGTCGATTCATCAGTCCATATATCATGGTGCCAACCATCATGTTAGCCCAAGCGTCTTTCCCGGTCATATGGTCACGGGACCCAGTCTTGACCCGTCCATTTCGGGTTTCACAGGTTTTACCGAGGCCGCATTAAATACCGACAAATCGCTACCACCACGGCCGTGGCCTCTGGACGACAGCCGACCCTCTCCAACCGCCCACCGTTCACTTGCACAAAGGCCCCGTGCGCGGAAGAACGCTTCATGGCTCTCGCTCCTCCCGTTCGTATCGTCGGTCTCTACTAAACGGGTTCGCAAGTCCGTCCTCTCGGTCGTGGGCGACCTCGTCGTTCCCTCGTCCCGTCCCAGCAATGAAAACCAAGCAAACATACACGAGATACTCGCGTCCATCTCGGAAACGTGCGCCGAACACAAGCTCTCCCTGTCGACCCTGCTCCAAGAGCCGTTCGTCGCAGACCACACGCCGATGTATTGGGCCGTCGTTCACGACCGCCCAGAGTTGCTCGAGGCGTTGTTGTTCCACTCGCGACAACTGTCCGCGCCGACGATTTCGGACGTTCGGCGGGCATGTTTGGCAACATCCAATCAGGCGCTGTTTCATGCGCTTCGGGTGCGCCGTCCTCCGTTCCATCGGACCGACGGCATTCAGATGCAGAACCTGCGAACGGGTGGGTGTCACAAGTTTCGACCCTGTCTGGGAGAATATGTGGGTAACACGTCGAACAGCTTCTGACAACTTACTCCTCGGAAATCGACCCTCGGACGACGTCTGCGTTCAGCACGCAAGCGACAGAGAGTTCATCGTCGCATTTGATATCCCTCTTTGGCAACAGCGGATGAAAGCGATCGGACTCGTCAGCGTGGAGTTCATCGCGGCCGGTAAGCCTATCGCTAACGTCCGTCGCTCGTAACCGAACCACGTTCATCCATGCATCAGGTAGGATGTGGTCTGTCGCCTTTTTCTCGACCGACCCTTCCTCGTCGATCGCGACGTCCGGAAAGTCAAGCAAGGGCATGACTACGTGGCATGTCATGGTCAGCCTCGTCGAATCGAGTCCCCCCACCTACTTTGATTCGCAGTTCGTCGTGGACGCCCCCGAGTCGATTCAGACCCCAAGGTTACGCGAGTCGCGGTCGACGACGTTTCCGCGTTCGCGCAATAGGCGACATCACGATCGATATTCAATGTACGACGACAGCAAAGCAGCTTTTCCCGAACAAGGATACTCTGGCTCGTCTTCGTCTAAACTGCCGCCACCTACGCACCCACTGCGAAATGCACTCTCCATTCGCCTCAGATCGGGCGATCGCAAGCTCGCAAGTCGAATTGGATCGGGAGAACCTAGTACGCCGCGTGCAATATAAACGTCCATCTCTCGTGTTTGACTCTTTGATGCAGAACTCGCCGAGACGCCGACGACCAAGCCCGATAAGTGGTCGGATCAGGGAACAGGCTATGTCAATGCGGTCGTGGCTCCCCTTGGAGGCGGTCCGGCGTCCCCACTTCTGTCCGAGTGCGTCACCATTCGCTTCTCCAGGTGTAGTTTTCTGATAGTGCAATGGTAGTGGTTCGAGGTACCTGTCCCCCGATGGTACGCTGAGAGGGCGAATAGAGGCGAGACTCGTCAGGACAGAAGCACACAAGGATTGTATCATTTGTTAGGACCAACAGATGCCCATCCAGAGTATTTTTGGTCTCGAGAGCATGCCGTCTTGAGGTTCTCGGTGGATAGATCATTATTTTACATTTTCCAGAGTGATACTAGGAGCCGCAACACACGAGCTGGATTCATGCCGCACTCAGACTGCTTCGAAAAGATGCTGAGCATGATACCATTATATTTTCTGTTTCATTAAGCTACGGTACGGGATCCGTACGCCTGTCGAAACAACATCAGCGCACGTTCGGCAATATTCGGTCGCAAGGTCAGAAAAGCCAAGGTTTCATGCTCCTCGGCGCGCAACAACCCACTGTGCTAGCACTACCACCCCAGTACGGGAAAAGCCATGCATTACTCTGTCAAGAGCAGCACCCGCAGGAATGCGACAACCGAGTAAACTCAAAGAATGGATGAACTTTGTTTTCGTCCTGAAAAAAAGTAAGGGCCAGCTTGGAGAGGCGCTCACCTGTAAGTAAAACGTGGTGATGATGCCTGCAAGACGCGTTGTTAGACTCGAACAAAACAGAAAAAAAGAGAAGTAATAGTCAGGATTGAGAATTTTGGTAAGTAGTTGTCCACAAGAGATTGCTCTCTTTCGGAAGCAGAACTGATTGATATGGTTCATCATAGAATGATGACACGCAACGGGTCGATAGCATTGTACGGAATACTCACCATTGGAGGCACGTCGTGCATGGTGGACGAAGGTGAGAACGTATTCAGACCCCGTCTGTAGCGGAGTTGAATATCATAGAGCAACTTCACAACAGTCCGCCATGAACTAAAAAATATGTAGCAAGGTGAGCCCCATCGTTCCCATCCGTTTTTATGATGATATATTCCTTCTCGAGTTGGTGACGGTCTCCAATGATCCCTTTCTCGAACATGCATCACCAGCTGAATCTCTTTCTCCTGTCGTCGAGGTTTTGGGCTGACTCGACTATTTTAGTGCTAGTTTCTTTCTTTGCGTAGCCGGTGAATTTCAGGTGAGCACGCTTTCCAAGTATACATTTATCTCGAGGATGTCGAAAACTATACAAGCATATGTCCGATCATTCATGATGGACAAACATGTTCTTTCCTGAGTTTCTATTGTACTACGTGAACTCCATGCTGATTCTATGTCTGTGTTACAGCGCTGTTTCTACCGCGGGTAGGCTCTTTGTCCGTGCACTGGTTCTTGGAGACTTTTGGAACGCTGTAGGCTCTGTCTCGACGGAATGTTAAGCCGACGCTCCTTTGCATCACTATCTTCCCATTTTCCGGAACATCTTACAAATGCTCTCAATTCTTTTTTTTAATGTGACGAATGAGTTAACATATACGCGGTCACGCTAAAGCGAATTGCAGCGACCTTGAGTTGCGAATCAACCTGGTGTTTGACGCGTTCCATTGTGGGGGTCTGAATTCAAAACTGATTCATGCTTTTCAAAGTCGGTGCGCGTCGTACGCATGTATTGACTCAAGATGTTGAAAGTTAAATATTAGTACACAACTTCTATAACAAGGTATCAGAATATCCGTCGGATCTGCGCATCCTCGGCTGGGTCTGCAAATATTCCGTTGAGAACGCCAGCGAGACGTATGCCCGCCTGAGTCAACAGCTTTTCGACAATCCACTCGTTCTTGATCCGACCCGCGTAGCTAGGGGTATACAACTCGAGATACGGCGACTTTTTGCGCATCGTCTCTGGTTCCCACTCGAACTCTTTCTCGTCAAAGCTGTCGCAGTCGCACAGGCCCTCGTCGTACACAGAACGCGAGTCTGTAAAGTCGAGTTCCTTGGGATAGACGATGGCGCAGTTGAGTTGGTGAATGGGTTTGGCCCATGCGTAGGGACAGAGGGTCGCGTCGTCCACGCCGAGGGGGTCCTCGCTTGTACCCGCGGAGAGAAGTTCGAGGACGTATCGCCAGGGAGACAGGACGATCTGCCACGCTCGCGATTCCACAGAAGGCGGGTCGGCGGGAGCGGGGCAATCGAGCCACGACTCGAACTCGTCTTGCCATTTCCCAAGGAGACCCTCCCAGACGACGCGCCGGATGTAGGGGTCGTAGATGGTATCGCGGAGGACAGCTTCAACATTTGGGAGGGGGAGGGGACGGGTATAGTTGTGCGGGAGGGTACGGATGCGTTCCGAGATGAGGAGGGTGTCCCATACAGAGTGGAGGTCTGGTGGCGCCTGTGAGCGGGAAATAAAAAGACACGATAAGATACGAACTCGTGGTCCGCCCGTCGAACGCGACCTTGTCGCCGTTGCCACCGCGGTTCCGACCAGTGAGGTGGAGAGGCTGGTGCATGTCTCCTACGAAATGGATCAAAAACTTGAGCGCATCCTGGACGTAGATTGGTGCGTCGTCCTCTTCCTGTGCCTGGGACTCGAGCAGCACTCCGGTCGTGTTGCGAATCGCGTTGAGTACATTGATGTGCGTCCGTCCGTCCCACCCCTGCGGGCCGGGGAACGCGCACGTCGTGCTGGGGTAGTCGTCCTTGGCGTTGATGTAGTGCAGAGGCCCCGTCCAGCGGTATTTGGGCTGGTTGCGAACGCGGTCTGCCCAGGCTGCGATGGGCGCGAGGTGGCATTCACTGGGGTAGGCGAGAATGGCGCACAGTTTGGGCATCACGCTGGGGTGGAGGTGCATTTGTGCGACCGTCGCAACGATTTCGTGGCCTAGTTGTGCTGTGAGACGGGGGGTCGCTTTCATGGAACTTGGACATATACACACCAACGGAACCCCAGGCATAAGCGTGGGGTATCAATGCAACGGCGGGGAGGAACGAGAACAAGCGCATGGCGGGTAGCTGGAGGAGAAGCGTTCTTCGTCGAACGCCCTTATAGCACCTGTCCAAGTGTCAGTTTGTCGGAGGTTGCTAAATGAGATCCCTTTGTCTTCGGTAGCTGAGTGCATCGCCACATAGACACACTGCGATTGGTTTTCGCACGTTTGTCAATTACAAGAACACATTTCATCCCGATTTCAACTGACGGCGGCAAACTCGTCGCAGCGGGCATGCTCTGGGGTAACTTGATTGTCTGTTGCCACAACGGCGCCTTCAATATCAAGGACATTCAATCCAGACTCGATTGGACTCGTCACCGCATCCGACTACTTGGACCACGCACTCACAATCTGGAACTGGTGAGTGCTATAGTATGGTTTCTAGATCGTGGGTACAACGTGCCAAATGGACTACAGAGCCTGCCGAGGCCACGATAAATTACGAGCGCCAGAGAACCATCGGTTAGAGGTAGCATGCAACATTTCAAGCCTTACGATTGCGTCACGATCATGTTTCGTCTAACTTGGCAAGCTGATCCCTTTCACTCCTTCCTCGTCGAGCGACTGTTCTGATCCATTTCACCGCGCGTCGCCATCGAGAAACCTTTCTCGTTTGGGTGGCCTCAACGCCTCCATGGCTTTCAGCGCCACCCGTATCTGAACCTAGATCAGTCTCGCTTTAGTCCCTGCTCCCGTCAGCTTAGGTCCGTGCCTACCATCTCTTTGGAGACTATTCATAGCAAGCTCGTTCCTGATAAGTGAGATACCCTCCTTTCCTGCCCTACATCGAGATACCAATTCATGTAAATCAACCATGCTCGCGAAAAATTAGCTTCAAATACACACCAGCAGAACGCGACAAGGTAAACAACTGGAATAAGTGCGATCTCAGCGCCGAGGCACACTCCTGCAAAGCCGATGTATAGAGGTGGGATCAATATATAGCAGGACTTCTTCAAGAGGCGGGCCCAGTGGCGAATGCGTGGTAAAACGGCATCCCCAGTCAATTGGAGACTTTCTTCCGAGTCTTCCGAGTCTTCCTCATCGATAGTTTTGAACATTATATGAAGCATGCTCATAACATCGGCTGAAGAAAAGGAAACACATATTTCAATACGTCTTAGTGTGAATGTCGGCTTACCTCGGTTTGGTGTATTGACATGCCACGCTGACGTGTTCTCCTCATCGACAAGTATCCCAGACGAATAAAGATATTTCAGGTGGCGATATTGTTTCATCTCGCGCAAATGATCCCGCAGCAATTCTGAAACAATACGCATCACGTTGGCCGTCACCTTTGCGGGACGGGAAGTAACACTTGCTATTCTGTGCCAAAATACGCAGGGCACACGCGGGCCCCATCATTCGTGAAAATGGCACAGGTTTGTGACTCGATCGAGTTTGACCTTGGTTAGCAGCGGTTGGGCTCTCTTGAGTTGTTTGTCCCGTCGGGGGAAGCATCTGACTCGGTCGAGCTTGATCTTGGCTAGCGGTGGTTGGATCCTCTTGAGTTGTTTGCTCCTCCGGAAGAAGCATCTTAATGATCTCGTCTAACCTAGGCTTAATAACATCAACACCACGCTCTAGAGACATGATTAGGAGAGTTTATCACAATAGTAGATATGCGCACTCGTCAGAACCAACGCAGAGAGCATAGCCACACCCTTTTTCTGAGTTTTCCATTTCCGATTTTGCAAACACTTTATACACCGCGAGACAAGCTCGTTAGTCCAGGGTTCGTCCTTGCCTTGGAGCGCCTCAGATTGCGACTGACGGATGTCATCATTCAACACATACGAATAGAATGGAATATGTTCAGGCAGTTGAGACTCGTCCGAACCTCGTCCGGATTACCCTTCCGTAGTTTTTTTTTCAGAAGTTTTGTAATATCGTAACGATTTACGATCTTTTCTCGAATAACGTCTACCTCGGCTACATTAGCTTGCAGAACCAGTAGTGAGCAACTGCGGCAATTTAAGTTACCGTGTTGAATAATGTTTGCAAAGATTTGAAAACCCTCTACGGGGCCAACAGCATCTTCAAAGTAATTCTTATATAACATACGGATGATGCATTTCGTAACACGTTCGTCGTCCTCAATGATATCCTTGAAGTCATCTTGCTATTATAAGCCAATGAGTTACCACGGTGTACGTACTACCCACCGTATTCCAGATAGGTAGTCAATGCGTATGCACCGAGTAGTGCTTCACTCCGCGTAAAGGAAATGATAGTAGACGCTTCAAACGCTTGAATGAACGCTTTCAATAAGTCGATTTCGTGGATATAATTACGGATCGACTTAGCTAATGAAATATGAGCTTATGAGTTTGGTTCAATCAAGTACTCACTTTCGCAGAGCTTCAGAAGAACCATCGTCGCGGCTGAGAGCATATTGGATTTGTACACTACAACTACCGTTTTGAGCTCTCTAATGAGCGTTTTTTGCATATCGTTGAGCTCTGTGGCGTCTAGTACAATTCCATTATATCGGATTCGTCAAACGCAGACTTGCACACAGCACTCACCGAGTCCATAAAGGTAACGTAATACCTGTCTTTCAGAATCCGTACCGCCACATTGTCCGCCAACAGAAACGAGTTTGCTAGAAACCAAACAGGATAAGACTTTAGTGGAGTTAGCTTGTATGTGCTGATCTAAGAGGCGTCGAGTATCGTCACTTGGATTATGTAGAGCAAGTAATATTTGAATAGCAAGCGGAAGTAAGAGGCGAGGTCTTTGTTTTTCCAGTAGTATGAACTTGGGCTTCAGCGCGATGCATACATCCATCCCTGTGATTACAAGTTGCCTTTGATTTCGTCCCGCATGAGAAACGAAGGCGGGAGCGCAAACCTTCTCGAAATCGTGCCAGGGTCATGACCATGTGCAGTGCGGCATCCAAATTGTATCTATTTCGAACATCAAGCATCCGTGAGAGCCTGGAGTCCGTAGATTTGTCTCCAAGTCGTTCAACGAGAGATTGCCGAATTCCCTCTAAAATAATAATTAATGAACGAATTACTGTATGCAGCATATTTGATAATGGCTGACGCACCACAATGCAGGAGGCAGATCAGGATGTTCATTGCCTGTCTGAAGTTCCTTTGTGGTTGACGCATAATTTCATCAAGCCTATTCATGTAATAGTCCAAGAAATCTGGTGTTAGAATGCCCTCCCGCAGAAGTTGGTTCTTCGTCAGGGGTCTCAAGACAGCTACCAGTAGAGCATCGTCCCAGACCTGATCAGATGACAATTTGCCTCGTAGCCAGTGTTTCGCACTATTGAATACTTCATCCAGACTTTCGACAGAGGAATCCTCAGGACTGCAAGCTGAAACTAGAAGTTATATATGACACCTGTACAGAGGTAGGACTCACTAGCGTGATAAATAATAAGGGCGACAAGCCGCACGATCGAATTACCAGATTTTTTGATTAGGTGCGAAAGCTGTTTCACTTCGCGACTCGCAGCCTTGAGAGACTCCCTGCCCTCCTCTGAAAGGCATTATCATCTGACTTGATTAACAAAGTGAGAAAGCTCACCAAAACGCAACATGAAGAGTAACTTGTCAACGTATATTTCTGCACCAGTCCCATCACAGTCACTTAAATACTTCACCAAGTTCTGCGCCGCTGTGTCATCAAGCATTCTCGTGTCCCAAATCTCGTCGTCTAGCTTTGTGTCTTCGGGGTCACCATCTATGATGGGTTTGATGTAACTAGCACGTTCTATCGCTCGTGAACTGTACTCGTTCGCATACAAGATAGATGCATGGACCTTCTGCCCAGGTATGATACGACGTGGAGTAAAAAAATGATGTGGACTACGAGGTCGAAATCAGTTACAAATCCTGATAAGATACAGCAAGTCTTACATCCTGCCATGGCGGCCAGGACCATTAAACGAAACTTGGTGTTTGATGAACGTCAATTCAATCAACGCCCACCCAAGAGTCATAGAACCGGTGACACCACGATCAAGATCGTTTGGATCCCAAACTACATTTATCGGTTGCAACACGAGGCCATTTTCAGCTGCTTCTTTGAGCATCCATAGCAGCGGGACCTTCCCAGCTTCATGAGAGCTCCCAATTCTACTCACACCACCCCTACGGAAAGTCGTCAGTATTACAGAATGAGTTTCAAAGGTGTACCCACACGTCCGAATGAGAACCGGCAAACCAGACTTCCTTGATCGTTGCGGCCTTTTTCCGCATGCCAGAATTATCGTTGCTTCCGGAAGCTTTCTTGATTGTTGCGACCTTTTCCCGCTCTCCAGAGTCATCGTTGCTTCCAGCAGAATCGTGTCGTTCGTCCACTGAGGTTTCGGAATCATTGCGAACGGAATGAGTGGCGTACTTTGACCAGTCGTTCGTGAGAGAGTTCATTTCGTGAAAATACTCAGGTATAAATTTTACCCGATTATCGTTAAGAGCAAGCGCATGTCTGAAATGGCAAGAATGTGCCGCACACGAAGAAACCGAAAGAAAGACGTCTTTTTTAATAAATCCCACGGAGGAGACGGTATCCCTACGAGAGTTAATCTCAGCTCCGGGCCGTAGCATGGAAATATAGACACTACCATACGCCGACGAAGTGCACTCTCAGACCCTCCCAAGAAAACATATTCTTGAATTTCCTAGCCATCTGTCTCGCCATCGGTTTTCCATGACAAACTTCTTTATAGTGTTTGTAAGCCCTGTTCATCGATTCGTGAAACTCGTGCAAACCACGCGGTAGTTGAGTACCTACGCTCCAATCTGCTTCTCTGTCGGAGTTTTTATAAGACCAACCTTATACAAATGTTCAGTTTCAGAATCACGATTAATTCCTAGTTGGGCTCGCACCTCGTGTATCATCGCCGCAAGCACCCGCACTTGATATGCACCTCGAGAGAAACCTATAACGTAACCATCAGCTAGAAGAGTCTTTACAATCAAAAGCACGTCTACCAAAGAGGTATATCTGATCCCCTTCTCGATACGTTCGTGCTAACCAGCCATACGAATCCTGGATAGTTTTCCTCTTGCCCCTATCATCAAGTAAACCTTTCAATGCAACGAAGTGTAGATAATACAACAAGGACGAACCATGCAATCGCCACTTCAATCAAACTCCTCAAGGGGCTCGCCGAATCTGTGCCGATTCCACTAGCATAATATTTGAGTTGTTCGGGATGGGAATTGGTAACTTCGACGTCAGAATTATCGGGCGATTCCGGCACGTTGGTGTTCTGATTGTATTCATGAGCTCGAGTTAAGGTACCACAGAGATATAAGATTCTTACGTTTTTGGGATGGGGATCGGTACCAGTAGTTCTGACGTCAACATTATCGAACAATTTCAGCACGTTGGTGTTCTGATTGTATTCATGAGCTCGAGTCAAGGTGCCACAGAGAAATAAGATTCTTACGTTTTCACCGAATTTGTTAGAAGTGCCATCGATGCACACGATGAGGTTCCTCGCGCTCGGCACCGGGTTGAGGTTGCACTGATCACACCTTGTAGAAGTTGAGGTTGAGCTAGGCGGTTGAGATATAGCTGTATGGTCGACATCATGAGCACAACGGCTCCCCATGACTCAGATGGGTGTGGGACACAGATGGAAAGTAGTGCGAGGAGAAGGTTTCCAGGTGGAATAGCAAGACGGCGCACTTAAATTTGCCGGAGAACGAGGATATGGGCCAAAACGACGGCGAGTGAATCACCGATCAGCAAAATGGTGACGAACAGTCAGGGTGCATGAAACCAGCAGTACATACTGTTGTTATCCACGAGGTCTACATTTAGTTAAGAGGTGCTGCCCGACGAGGCGGAGCAAACGATTATGCAACTTTCGATAAATCGCCACTCCAACATAAGAGGTTGGTTAGCTGCATAGTATGTGGTTCGAAAACGACTGAACGAATCAGAGCCCAAAATGATCATTACTAGACAGACCACTCAGTGGAGACTCCTTACTCACGTTTGTTAATGTGCATCAAAAAAGTGGGCCAAAGGCAACATGACCTACGCGATTCGTGTACCGTGACCGTTTTCTAGAATCTCGTGACAAAAAAAGTTGACAACTACGTCGTTCGTAGCAGGTGAGAATCAACTTCCTTCTCTAGCTATACTAAGTCCAATATTTGCGCCGCGGCGTGCTCCACTGCCCTTGGCCACTCGGCGCTGTCTCCTCCAAGTATTTATAGATCTCGAGTCTTCGCCGCGATCCGCCAAGTCCTCCATGCCCGCTTTTTGCCTCCACTCACTCATCCTTCTGATTTTGGTGATTTTGGTGTCAATGCGTGCAATGAACGGTCAATTCAGCATGTTCGTTGATCTTCTTTCCCGAATATATTTTAATCACCGTGGAGTCGTAAACGTGAATCAACTACGGCTACATCACTGTAACACTTGGAATGAGGTTCACTACAGCCTGCCACGAGTCATTGGAATTCGTTCTACCACCCTTGTCCCCGCATCGCCTTCCCTGGACTCTGAAATCACATGAGCACCAGACATCGACTTTATTAGGACTCGCCTTTCTGAGCGGGAACACTTGGCTTATTGAATTCAACGAGGGCGAGGGCAACATGAATGTATATCCTATGTATTCTGGGCCAGCTCGTGAGTCTCATTAACGAGCGAATGCTTACTTTCATAACGTCTTATCCGTTCTGACCGTCCGGTGTAACGTGTACGAAATTCTAGAACCTCTGCATGGTCCTGTCAGCGCCTTGTGTTGGTGACCGCAGGTGCCGTCTTCAACCGTGCCGTTATGTGGAACAACAAATATGAAATTATCGTACGATTTCATCGGCGCGGAGATCAAAGGCTCGCCTGTCTCCCCCATACTTATCACACCGAAGTTTGGATGATATCTTTTAGGCTAGGACTAGGCTGTAATACGTCCAACCAACTGCTACCCTTGACTTACTACCCTTGATGGTAAGCATATCCGTTCCGTGGCAATTGCGCTGCAAAGGCTCAAACGAATATTGGTTCAGTGAATTCATCTCTTAGGGGTAATATCAAGTCTTGTGTAAGTTGACGACGTGTAAATCATACGAAACCCTTCACTGCTATCAAATACATTCGTCCTCCTCGATTGGCGGGTATGCCCCGTTACCTAGGTTCGGTAAGTAGTTTCATTTTTACTTTGTGTTATTCAACTTTGTTTCGTGCGCTGTATCTACCAAGTACGTGCTACCCATACTGTTCGGGTACTACGGCAATACTCGCGCTCCTTCCACCCGATCTGTTCGAAACGTGTCCGACGTTAGGCATGTGTACGTTCAAAGGAGCCCGTGTCGGGCGGGTGACCCAGAATGATACTTGTCTTGTTTCAGATTTTGCATTTATTTCGGCGGTCTTCGAGTCTAAATGCTATTCCAGATCTCTCTTTATAAACACCACGTCATTGTCGATGATAAACTTGCGAACCATGACATCCATCGTGTTGTTCAGCCACTTCTCTTCCCAGGCCCGGGTCTCGGAGTCAAAGTCGGAATCCTCGCCAACATTCTCTTGGTCACGCTCCCGCAGCGGCTTGCATCAGGTGAATTTCGATAGTCAAAGAGTGTTGATAGGTGCTTGATCATGACGTTCACTTCCAACATGCGACGACGGACGCAATCGATCGAGAGCAATATACTAACTTCATGCGGGGAGATGTCTAATATATTAGTGTCCGTGGACTCATCGCTGGAGCAAGAATGTTAGGCAGGTTATCGTCCTCCCATAGATAGTTTTAAAGAATCTAATGAGTAGTAGTGTTCACATGTTGAGTTAAACTGTTTCCCATCTATGAGCAACTGAACACCTCCAAGGTGACATTTTTGGATGACAATGCTATAACGCAATCCATGCAATCAGTGATGAGTGGATGATAGTACAAATGCAAACGTCTAGCCTCCTAATCCAGTGTCCGTTACCTCGTACACCTCTTCGTCTATCCCATGCGCGCTCAACGTGCCGTGAGCCGATCAAATCTAAGCATCCCCCACATTCCATGCTTGTTCGACGATCTCCATCTGTTCGACCCATTTGCTATGAGGCATCTGCACCGCATACATCTGTGCATGATTCAACCCCTTGAGCGCCTCGACAACCCACGTCTGGCAATTCCAATCCGGCCTTCCTTGCTGAATCGGGACCAGAGAGAAATGCGTCTCGAGCATCTCCAAATGACTCGGGGCCACGTACCCGACCAAGTGACTCCCTTTTTCGTCCTGGTCCCACTTGGAGTGCCGACCGTGGATGAGGTGCTGAGTAAAGTAGCCCATCTGGAGGCTGCCTCCGATTTCGTAAAAATTGCCGATGCCGCGTTGGGTCGAAGTTGGGATGTAGATGGCCCAGTGGTAGAGTTTATTGCCCCCCGACGTGCGTTGCCCGCGCTGGAATTGGACGATGCGGATCGGAAGATAGCCAGGTGGGACTTGGATATAGGGCTGCGAGCAATGTACCACCGTGTAGTCTGGTTTTGGCGTAGGACCGAGGGATGCGGCGTAGGCTGCGAACACAGAAGAGACGGTCAGCAAGAAGCGACGAAGGGAAAGAGGGATAATTACCCTTGAAAGTAGCTATCATCTCGGGAGAATACATTTTGAATATCGTACAAATGTCGAATCGGAGGACTGATGCTCTCTTTCACCGAACTTCAGTCATGTTTTATATTCGAGGATGGTCCATCCCTCGGAGTGGACGACGACAGGTGTGGATATGTTCTTTGTCTTCAAAGAACGTTGCTATCGCTGGTGGTACAGAATGAAGGGTGAGTTCGCGCAAAGTGAGAGACGTACGTTCGACGCTTTGACGCTCGCACAGGCAACAATCATCTTGCCACAAACGGTGTGATCGAGTGATGTACAATGAGG
The DNA here is from genome assembly GCA_038090335.1 of Solioccasus polychromus. NCBI lineage: Eukaryota > Fungi > Basidiomycota > Agaricomycetes > Boletales > Boletaceae > Solioccasus > Solioccasus polychromus. The sequence goes on along the minus strand of JBBPMM010000169.1, from coordinate 16,089 downwards.
GTGTGGGCCACAACAATATAGCTCTGTTAGGAAGAAAGCAAGCATGCATAATATAGTCTGGGAAACGGGTCAGTATACTTCTGCTTCTGACCTACTGTGCCACTCATTCTTCTCTTCGCAAGTCCTCAGCGACGAAGAACCTTCACTGTGTGCGATGACCAGAGAAAGTAGGACATACGCGTATCTGAGCAAATGACATGGTAGAAAATGCCATTTCTAGAAAGCCACTAGAACGCTTTATCGAGCCACACGACCACACCACCGAGATTGGGTCCTTTCGTAAGATGGAGCTCAAGCGCTTACCTTTGGGTTCCAGATAGGACTCTGAAAGTAATGACGGGAACGGTATCGAGCTCACAAATGCGCATTGGCCTCTTCTGCCAAGAGTTACCGTATGATGGAAAGTTCTGATAGGTAAGAGTCGAGCGTTTCCATCTAACCCAGATTCCTCGAGCCAATAGAGGGTGCTACTGTCTCGTATTAGCTTACACTCCTTCATTGTAGCGAAGATTGTACTACCATCGAGATACTCGGTAGAGCTTTCAAGATGCTTGGTGTATGACGACTAGCCACACGACGACTGGTTTTAAACAGAGTAATTGACACCGCCACACATCGACCGACGGCTGATTTCGAGGTACGGTCAAGAACGATCTCATTCTTTCTTCGACGCTCAACTTCGACGTCAACGATAGAGATGCACTAGTAAAGGCGACGGTAAGCCAACACTCGTCAGAATGGCGATCATGATGGTACCCGAAATTGACATAACCACATCTTATTTTTGATAAATAGTATGCCCTCCATCCAAATTCTGGCTGCCAGCGAGGTCGAGCGACATATCCAGTCCAAGTTCGGAGTACGAACAGATGGGTAATGTTATATCCAGTTCATGATGATTTCACACTTGATTTCGAGTAGAAAAACAAATTGCCACGACAACATCAGAAGGCGAATGGACGGGTACAAGTACAAGTACAGGCATAAACAACTATCCTGATCCGAACCGGATGCTACAACTCAAATACCTGTCATACACTTCTCTCTCCCTCTCCTGCTCTCGACACAAAAGAACGTTTAATCTTCGACCACTGCATCCATGGACTGCACGGTTATGGAAATGTTCATCGGTAATGAAGCAGGGCTATGACGGTGCGTAGGTTGATTGCACGTATGTCATCACATGGGATCTTTCTACTGCGATTCGTCGAGGAAATGTTGTGGCGACACACGCCAAGGTAGTGGGTTCTCTGGCTCGCTGTCTGAGTTGCCTCAAAACAGTCAAAGCACGTGTCCGGAATGGTGCGGTAATGGAAAGTGTATTGACAGTGCGGTCAAGGGTATGGTCTATTCATCGTCGTGAGCTTGACGAACGTATTAAAATGCTAGGAGGATGCTTACAGACAACATTCCAGGAAATGGTTGTGGAATCACAGTAGCGGTGGTTCTTAAATAAGGAAAGGACTCGAGGCGGGCGTTCTATGTGACGAATTGGATGGTTTCTTTCGGATTGCCAAGCTTCGCGGGGTATGATGGCGGGTAACGCAAGTCGAGAAAGAAGATAATACTGAATAATGTTAAACAACTCAGGAACGAAGATAAATAAGATCTGTTGGGGAAACAATAGGTAAGCATTCCAAGTGCGTGCTGGGTGATATGACTCGCGGAACTGACCATGTTGAACGACATGAACATGAGATGGGTGGAAGCTGTGGACGCTTCAGGAAATGATACAAAAGCCGCGGGAGATAGATTGGATGTATTCTGAATCATCCAATCTTTCAGGAAAAAACGGTTCTCTGTCTTCATCTAATGTTGACGATGGTGGCTCAAAAGAGAGTATGTCCAGGCGATCAAGGTCGTCCATGGATACAAGGCGGGCGGGATTGGGTGTCGCTCAGCGAGAAAATGGTGATGGGAAAAATTTGTGGTCCACACATGTAGTAAAGATACATTTATACGCTGGCGGCCCATTGTCAGAAGAAGGCTATTGGACTTGTTGGTCCACATTGATTCATTCAACACCGTTTATGGCATCACAATGTGTAAGCGCCTGAGCTTATCGGCTATAATTAGACACAGCCACAATAGTTAAATTTCGCGGTCTCATCTGTATTTGTTCGCATTGTCTAATGCTTTGAAAAACAAAAGTGCCTATTTCCTCGCGTATAAAAGCACCCAGAACATTCATTTGTATTTGCACGCGCCGTTTGGTCTGGGTTTACATAGCGCTGTTGGGGGAAGAAGAATGTAAGATAGTAAATAAGTTTTTATTTGGTAACCGCATTGTTTTGCTTGCCGCTCCGACATGTTCCAATTCCAGTTCACCTTTGAAGACGGCATTGACGATGCTAACAACGCTTCACTTATCCCGGGACTATCTCCCATCGATGAAGCGATCAAGGCTGCTTCAGTCCCACAGCAAACTGGAGAACCCTTCTCCGAGCTAGATCTCGACGTCCTGGTGAGCAAATTGTAACCACCCTGGCAAGTCCCTCACGTTCGCCGACAAGTCCAGCTGGCCACCCTGCCGACCCAGCTCACCTACTCGTTTGTATCTGTAACATCTCCCGGTGCCTCTGACCTCCAGCTTGCCCGTCGCGACCTTTTCGACGCGCGGTTCCAGCTCATTTCGGAAGACACAGGTGAGGATTCAGAGCCGGGTCAGGTGCCGTCCACCAGACCCGACGCCCTCTCCACTCATGCCGCGTCCGCGCTCCGATTTATCGACGACCCGTCGGATCTTGTACCGCTCGTGTATGAAGGTGGACTCAAAACCTGGGAATGTAGCCTTGACCTCGCAAGCTGTCTCCGACGCGACGGGTACGCTGCATGCGCTCTAGGGAAACGCGTTTTGGAGGTACGCGGGATTTTTTTTTCGTGTCTATGACTCTCTTCTATTGTTGATTTGAATAATCTATATAGTTGGGCTGTGGCACGGCAGTACCGACGCTTTGTATCCTTCGAGAGATATTTTCATCTCCGGCTGGCGACGCCGAAACGCACGTCCACATGCAAGACTATAACGCCTCCGTGCTTCAACTTGTCACCACCCCAAACGTGCTCCTCGCTTGGTGCAAGTGCCTCTAAAATCTCGACAATGGGCGGCCTGTCTTACTGCATGTTGTCAGATACGTCGCCGGCAGCAGATGCCTTTCGCGGATCAGACCCCCATGCGTCCGAGGCCGCCGCCTTGGAACTATACATCACCCCCGAGCTGCTTCACGCGTTCAAAACTTCTCTTCGCGATTACAGACTCTCCCTCCGTTTCTTTACTGGCTCATGGGACACGTTTGATCTTGATCGCACTGGTCACTACCACCTCGTCCTCTCTTCGGAAACGATCTATCACCCGAACAGTCTCCCAGGTTTGGTTCGCGTCATGCGGGATGCGTGTGTCAGGAAAGACGAGCATGTTTGTCTTGTGGCTGCAAAGACGGTCTACTTTGGTGTTGGCGGTGGCATCACCGAATTCATTCGATGTGTTGAGTCGAGTCCAGGAGGGGGACATGTGGAAACGGTATGGGAAAAAGTAACAGGTGTCAGTAGAAAAGTAATGCGCGTTCGGTGGACATGAGATAAAAAAATGGACAAGTAACATGTATTCCTACTTGTCAATAATGACAAGGATAGAACGGAGGTAGAACGAGAATAATCGATATTGATAGCTCTATAGCAAAAAATTGTGGACAAATCCGGACTCGAACCGGAGACCCCCCGCATTTAGCTCCATGCTAAGCGGATGTGATAACCAGCTACACCATATGCCCCACGTAGAATTTCCCTTTCCCAGCCAATATAGTCACATAGTCACATTTTTACATATGCCACATCAGACGGAAAGCCAACGGTGTTACAAAATATACGACCCAAGGAAAAATCCATATATACGATGTTGCAAGACGACAACATACTACCATGGAACGGCCAATGCACTCCAATCGCGCAACACCCCGATCCGCTCCGTCCCGATCTGCCGCGTCATTTCCCTTTGCCCGTGCATCCCCAGCTCTTCAAATGCCTCGATCAACTGTCCGTCGAGCATGCCTTTAGAGAGCGGTTTCGACACGGTATCGTTGCGGACGATCCTGTCGTACATTTATACCCACGTGAGTCGTGCGCACGATAGAAGATGGTGGAGAGTCTGACTCACCGATACACTCTCGGGTTAAGACCAGCGACGTGTTGTACGTTGCGTAGGATCTGTCCCTGCAAGAGATGTAGCCGTTTGAACGCGCCCTCGTCGACCGGCGTCAACGCCGACAACGAACCATCCGCAAACCCTGGGTACATACATGTCACCAGCGTCCGAGTCGGGATGAAATGCATACCTGAGAGGAGCTTGGCCTGCGGAATCTCATTGTCCTCTTTTGTCCTTCGCGCGATCGTACGGGACGTGCGACACTCTTTGTGGCAGTGAAATTCGGAATGACAGAGGAGATGTTGGCCACCTCTCGAATCGGGATCTAAATCAAATATAGACGTGTCAAAGATCCAAGAATCGGTTCAGAACGAAAGAGGATAGCATACCACTGGGATCATACCCTAGCATGCGCAACACGCCCTCTTCGTCATTAAGCACAATCGTCAACTCGCCGTTCGTAAAAAAGAAGTCAATATTGGTCGCATTCGTCTGCCGAACGTCCTTGGATAAAATCACCAATTTGTAGGGGTCCTCCTACAATCCCACATTCACCTCGCGCCTGAATAATCCACGGCCAGGAATGACGTACCTGGAATGCAACCAACCAAACGCTCTTGATCGCATCGCCAATCAACAAGAGATTCTTGAGCACGCGCAAGCTGGTGACGTAGACACCAACGTCCAGAAACGCGACACCCACAAGGCGTTCGTCGAGGTCAAATGCCCTCACGAATATCTAACCAAACAATGCACGTCAGCCTGTGCTAGCACGCACTCTGGCCTCACCCACCTTTTGTCCCATTGACGACACCAAGTAGCCATTGATCCCACAGAGCGCCGTCACCGGCCCCTTGGCATCGTCACGCACGCGCAGTTTCAGTTTATACCACCGCCGAACGTCCGACAATGGCTCAGGGACCACTTCGACAATCTCAAATATGTAGGTCTCGGGGCATGCTCAGACAAATAAAACTGTGGCGAATCACATTACTCACGGCGCCCTTGACAGCCAGATCCTCACCGCGGTCAATGCTCGTTCCAACCGCAATGAAATCTCGACTGCCCGATTCCGTGCTCAGCGTCTCAAGCGTCACACATTCCAGCGCGTTCACGTATTCATTCGGTGCGAATTCATATCTGGGATGCAGGTCAAATGATCCCATTCTAGACATACAAACAGAGGGAGGTGGCTCACCCATCCATGGTGATCCAACTGTCAGGAGAGATAAGCTCCAATGTCGAACAGTCACACTGCGGGAATGAAACGCCTGCGCCTATGTCTCTTGAGCCCTCATCCACACGGATCTCCAATGACCACACTCACTGTCCGGCTCCCAGAGAATGTTATTGTCTTCATCATACGATGCGAACCGCGCCTGCAATGTGGACGCAGCCACGATCAGCGACGCGGACGGCTCAAATACCACATTCGAATATGGTCTGGATCGCGGAAGGGAGCGTTTCGGCAGCGCGGTGTCTAATTCAATGTCAGGGATCCATTCAAGAAGGCTAGGGCCCTGGAAACGAAAAAGCAGTCGTTTAACGCCTCGGTGCAACCGTGAGTCGCGTTGCGCCACACACCTCGTCAGAGTAGACCAGAAACTCCGCTTTGGATTCCCACAACGAGCACGCTGTAAAGGCGTGCACGACCGCATGGCCGCTCGGGAACAGCTTGGTGCCACCTTTGTCCGTGCGTATGATCCAGCTTGGTCGGTCGCCGGTAAAGAAGACGCCGGAGAGTGTATGATTTCCGCTGGCGTTCGACACCGTCGAAGGTGAAGTGACAAACGGAACGAATGTGCGGAATATCCGCTTTTGTTCTGCGAGCACCGTTTTTTCCGCTTCTTCTTGCTTGGAAAGTTCGAACGTTCGTGTTAGAACCTTGATGAAAACGATCTTCAAAAAGGCGGAGCGCTCGGTGGACGAAGGCGTGGATGAAGCGAGGGGATGTACTTCATAAACTGCCAAGTGTCCACAGCGCATGAATACCTGTCAGGGTTTCATAAGTCAATGGAAGTGCAATCAAAACTACAACATACAAAAAGGTGAGGTGTTGGTGCCATCTCTCCCAGGGGCGCAACGAGGATCTGCTCAATATCGAGTTCTTGCGATTTACGTGGAGGGTCTTGAGGTGGTGATAGTGCAGGCGGATCAAACGAGTCATTTAGCACCGGCTCGAGTGTGCTGATGGCTGTAGTTGAAAATACGAGGGTTAGTTTCGGGAGAGACCACACCTGAACGGAGCGCGTCAAGAAATTTATCCAAAATAGATTAAGTGACGGACCTCCATGACTCCCTGGGGTCGAATCAGGACCAACCATTGGGTAGTGTGTCCTGTAGCAACCGCAGTTTGAAGAGTGGAGGTAATGTTATTATCCGTACTGCTGGAAGTGGCGGCAGTGGTATCGACCGTTGCCATTTCAAAAGTGCCCGATATATCTGTGTAAAAGCACCCCGCGAGGTACCGAGACGACTAGTATGGAAAGCCGTCGGCAATTGTCGATGACACGGGACGACCGCCAGACATTACCTTTTCACCCATCGGAGACATGTCTTTTCTTCGGATCTTTCCACGTTCCGGCTCGCCAATGAACAACCCGATGGTCTCGTCTTCTCGGAGAATCAACACAAATGGATCGCATATGCTGCACGCCTTGATTCTTGCACGCGGCATATTCCCGTCCATATCCTTGATGATCTGCCTCTCAGCCCCGTCTAGTCCCCCAATCACGTATCAACCAAAACGAATCCATTCCGATAACCGGAAGAAACGCACCCGGCTCGAGAACGCGTATCGCATTTGTCATCACGTGCAACATGGCCGTACGCTGGAAAAACGGACCGGCACCGACAGTCGTTCCTGGTATCCGTGTTGGGATCGCCAAATCCGTTTTAGCAGCCCTGGTTGCAATCTGTATTACGCTGGCGTCGAGATTAGCTATCCCGAAGCTGGATAAAAACGTACGCGGGATACCCCGGGAGAGGGATTGGCATCTGTGCTAATGATAATCGTGTCGTGCTCGATGGCGAATAATCCGCCACTGGTTTTCTCATATGACGTGCCATTGACTCTGTGGGACTGCCGGACAGGAATGGACCAGATCCCACGTGCACCACCTAAAACGTGAAGCTTGCGTTTGGTGCGAACAGGGAGATCACGCTAGACGCCAAGAATGGTTAGTTGGAAAGCCTGCAGGGCGTAGGAAGCAAGGGTCCTGGCGTACCTGGAAAAGCGTGAACCCTCCCAGGTGTCCACTCCCTGTGGCAACGACCAGTTCGGGGACGTAGCGTTCCTATCAACGATAGGCATTCAATTAGAGAACGAGCGCGGCAGGCAATTATCCACACATCCGAATTATAGGTGTGAGTATATGCGCGCCACATGAGAAAGATATAGCACGCACACCTAGTTTTGATAACGAGAATGCCATATCTGCAATTGGCCCATACGCGGGGAGCGAATCGCACAACGAAAGATGTATCACAGTGCGTGTTCGCGGAGGATGAGCCCCAGAAGCGACGCCATTCGCCGTCGTTTTGGTTTCTGGCTTCGATTCTCCGTACAAATCTTTCAAATGTTGGGGTCAGCCATGCAGGGTTCAGGCACGTTCGCATGTATGCTCACCATCGTCGTCAAAATCATCGATATCCATCGCGTTTTTGGTATCCACTACAGCTGATGGTGTTGCACCGGGCTCGTCCCCTTCACCATCCTCCACCTCTTCCTCCACCTTCCTCGCTCTCAACAGCACCGACGGACCAACTGTGCTCCCTATGAACATCATGCCTCCGTCCAGTTGTCTTGTTACCGTAGGGATTGTTGTTTGTGCAAGGGTCGGGAACAAGACCAGTTTAGACACCGTTCTCCCGTCAGAGACGATCTCAACAGGGTGAACCATTCCATCCTTCCTAATTACGAAGAAGGTCTTCTCGTCTGCGAACACTAGCCTACTCCCTTCTAGGGTCAGATCTAGGTCCTTGTCGAGTGGAAGGGAAGGAATGTCGCTGACACGCGCGGACCACCCATTGACTGGGAGCGAGACACGCCGGGCAGCTTGGTCGACGTAGATAAGTGAATTAGCAGTGAGGATGACGACACCCCCGATAGACTGTGCACAGGGAAGGAAGGAGAGACAATCATAAGGGAGATTATCCACGACGGTGATGATGGGATATGTGTGGTTTAGAAGGTCGAGAGTGAAAATGTATAATCGACCTGTGTCACGGTATTCTTTGAGACGGCTAGAAATGAATAGTGTGAGCGAGTCGGACAAATGTAGAGCTCTGGTACCTACCCGGCCCAAGTCTTCTCAGACTGACAAAGTACGGCGATGGTAGGATTGTGGTACCCTGGCAAAAAAACAAAGTCGATGACGTTACGTAGGTTGGAGTCGACGTCCGCAACCAAATCCAGGACGAAAGAGGGGGAATAAGGCACTTCCCTGGGGGACTTGTGAGATCCAAGCTCGACCAGATTGATAAGACGGAGAGTACCTTGCCAAACTTTGATCTTGTTCCATCAAATCAAACTCGGCCTGCGTTTGATAAAACGGAAGGATGGCAAGAGAATCTTTGGGGAGGGAGAGAGCGGCGCATCGGGATAAAGGGTCTGCACGTAGCTCTGCGCGGAAAAGGTGGCTGTCGAGCGCTGCCTATTGAAAAAAAGTTAACGCGGGCACCGTAATCGAGATGTAACGCGTACCATCTGCGGAGCACGCTCATAAGTATGAATAGACACCGTGACGAGGTCAAAGATGGCATCAGACCATTCAAGCAAGGCAATCTGCGGGACGCATTCAGAGCAATCCATGAAGAGAAATTAAAACTCACCTTGGCGTCCTTGAAGGAGACGAGCAGGCGGTCAAGTCTGTCGTCGTTGGACGATATCGTGCGGACCTTGTCCATTCCAGTGACGGTTCCATGAAGCGTGTGCTCGCGAATGAAATGGAAACCCAATGAAGTTGTGGTCTCTGGGCACACATTCGACTGATTCGTTTTATTGAGCTTTTTTCAAGTATGGATGGTAGCGAGGACCGACCTTGACAGTACCCACGTTGACCCAACCCTCGCCTGACTGGTCCATCTCCACCTCGCCTTCCACTGCCTCTGTGCCCCTTCGCACGCGCGCACGTTTGTCGCGTTCGCTCTCAACACAGTCCGATATCAGCGACGGCTGTTCGCAGATGTCATAAATGCGGATGAGGTTCGACTTTGCGGTAACAACGTTCACGAGCGTTGAACTTGACGAGGTGAGGTTGAGAGCGACCGCGAATTCAACACCACTTGGAGAAAGAATGTCATGTCTAAGAGCATGCATAACAATCTCGGTCGCTGTATTTTTTTTCCCCAATGTCAATGTCGTCGGACTCGCTGAACTCAAAGCTTTTGGCTGTGTCACGCTTATAATGTCACGATGTCACACTCCTCATACCCCCTGTCGCACAGGTTAATAGCTATCCAGCTTCTGCTACTAATTAGTGCGGTTTCGTGGCAGAGGTCAGCTTCGTCTCTCAACACGCGCGAACTAGAATCCGTGACCCACATCACGTCCGGTTATCGCACTCACTCGATCAAGGTAAGCTTCGATTCAATTCTCAACGATCCAACAGATGATGGCCAGTCTCCCTGGCTGCGCGCCGCTACGCCCGCGTTCCTTTGTAAGCCTCCTGTGCCGCCTCTGCAAAAGTACGGATTATCTATCTGATAACAGTGAATCCGTGCAGTGCTCAGCTGTGGTCGGCGGACCACGCACTGATCGGGTGTGCGGCTGGGGCACACCTCCTGGATTCTATCTGTTCTAAATCACGACGATAGAACACTGCCCCACAATTGACCTGAATCCCCCACGCCACGCTGTTCATCTCGACCGATTCCCAATTGATGTAGGTTGTTTCAGCGACTGGTCAAGCGAAAAAAAAAAAAAAAAAATAGTAGTCATCTGATGTCGTTGCATTATGACAAACGGGTCGCATTCATCATTTCAATGGGTTTATATGATGCACCTAACGCGTTACTAGCTGACCGCTGTTTAAGCTCCGTTCCGATAGTCGATTGAATGCGTTGTTGCCCGCTGCCTCCCCCCTCCCATTTACCTGTTTCGAACGTCTCCGTCCGCCCTTTAGTCACTCCACTGCCTGCCCATGCACAGCGCATCTTCCGCTCCCTTATTCGTGCAAGCCCACATTTGAGTAGCAATCAGTATACTTCTGTGGTATTCCAAGGGTTCGTTGTCGTTCGGTGCTTGCGCAGCCATGAGATGCACCTTCGCAGTATACACAAACCTGTGTCTAGTTTTAAAGGCGCCTTCGTCCTCGTCTTCGTCGCGAGCAGTGGTTTCGCCTGCTCGGCTGGAGTGTAAGAAAGAATTTTTTGGGCGAGCAGCTCGTAACCCCGACCAAAAGTATTAGCATGTTTCATTTCCGAGTCGCGAGTCACGCTTTGGAAAGGATGTCAAGGGCTCGACTCTTTGCCTGAAACGGTGTACTTCTATGACGATCAACTTCTTCGGTTCCTGATGTGGCCCGCTGTGCAATCGGACGTCTTGCTCTTCGTCTGAACCAAATCGTTATTCCTGAACGGGCATGTTGCCAGCTGCTCCTTGACGTTTACGCAGTGACACGTTGTCGATGGTATATGCAGTAATGGTCTCATTTTGTTCGCAGTGGATACCCGCCGTGCGCGGAACTGCATGGCGAGCATTGTGCGGCAAGACGCCGGGGCTAGACGAGCGTCTGCCTGGCAGGCTGTCATGGCCGGTCTACCGCCTTTCGAATCTATGGACGGTCGCCCCTAGAGCCACTCGATCCTCATTTGCTCGCCTAGGGTTTCACATCAAGAAATCAACCTCATGCCCTGCAACCTGGTTTACTCGTGTTCTCAGCATGCACCCTATTGGCCACGCTCGCCATTTCATCTAATAGAACCTCGATTCCCCGAAAGCCCCGTGTGTCGTTTCCTTTTCACTTCTCACCACCGTCGCTCCCTCTTGACTTTTTCTTTTTCTTTTCCTTTTTCTTATAAAAGTACTTCCCTTCAGGCAAACTTATGCCCGCTCCTTTCTGCTAGGTCAGATACAAAGTCGAGCTATGGCTACCCTATTCGTTCCGAACCCATTGTCGTCCTTTAACCCTGGCGTCCGTCCACCCTCCCGAGCTGACCGTGGAGGCGGCGCAGTCCCCCCGGGATCCAAGGTCAGTGTCCATCGTCCCCTCTCGTGTCAATGCTCGCTGAAAATGACCCTCTAGAACTACGCCGCACCTGTACACTCCGGTTTTTCGGTGCGCGTCTTCAAAGCCTCCACTCTGTCTGCTTCCGCCCGTAACCCCGGTCAACAGCCCTCCAATGTCGTCACAAGAGGTGACATGGAGTACAAGCCTTCGTCGCACACCCGCCCTACGGCCGCTTCAGTGCGAGATACTCCTCGGAAACTCATCAAGCCACCGCCCCCATCCCACGGTCATGTTCCAGAAGACCGGGAACGAGAACGGGAGCGCGATCGGGGCTATCGGGACACGAGACGTTTCGGGTTTATACACCCTGGACCTGTCCCAGACACCTACATCTACGAGCGTTCCATCGCATCGTCGAAATCGGATGTCTACGATTACTACTACCCACCGTCGTCGGAGAGTACCGTGAGCGAGGTCGACTCCCTCTTCTCCCTCCCCTCCTCCACCTCGAGTAACAGCAGCGTAGACGACGATTGTCCGCCGCGAGGCATGCTCCAGGTCTCCCGGACCAGTCCAGAGCGGAGACCATCCTTCAATCATGGCGGACAGCGATCCGGAACGCCCTACCCCGGAGCATACCCCACGTGCCCGACTTGTTCGGAGATGAGCAATAGCCCACCGCCCCGCTCAGCCAGTGCGCATTCGCATCACTCGCATGGTAGTTCCCGCCCATTGCCAACACCCCCTGTCGGCGCGCGTGTGCGCAAAGACAGCCTCGTGCTCGCAAGCGAGCGTTCAGTCCCACCACAGGCCGCGCGGCCGCGGCTCCCCCAGTTACGTATTGGAGATCGCCCAGCCTACCCGGCCGAAACGGGTGGATACCTCTCTGCCTCACCGCCTCCCCTCGCACGCTCGTCGTCGCTCAAGAGCAGCGGATCCATAGGGAGCAGCTCGCACAGTTCTGTGCCTCCACCCCCCGGGCTCGGCGTGGGCTGGGAATATGGCCAGACGATCGATATCACCGCTGATCCACCACACCGCCAGCCGAGCCGTCGCAACTCGGACGGGGATCAGGGGCACATCATGCCTCCGCGTCCACGCCGCAGTACCACAGTGCCCCCACCACGCTCCGTTCGTTGGCTTGAGGAGCTGGTCTGCCCCAGCCCCATCTTGCCTAGCCAACGACGAAAGGGGTGGTTCAACCGCCGAGGGTGCGTGCTTTTCACCTCTCGTGAACATTGGAGAACTGATAACCCTTTCAGGGATCAACTGTGGCGGAACGACGGCTCATACAAGCCTCCCGCCCCGGGCGAAGACTACCCCGAAGACTTAGACGACTATCCGGAACCGTCCGAGGGCTGGCAAAATGAAGACGGCGTCCGTATCGATCTCAACAGGAGGCTTATACCCAAAGCGCCACTGCGATCGGTCCTCAAACGGACAGGTTACTGCAAAGAAAACGGTATCATTGCTGGATATCTCACTAACGGACCCGCCTCACCAACGTCCGACGATGAATGAGAGTGCAGGTACAACGCGTGGGTCTTCGTCACGATGGTCACTCGTCTCCTATACCTTTTCTTCTTTCACCTCTTTCAAACGTTTTTTTTGCATTGCAAGGCGTGCGTGTACGTCTCGGTTGTGTAATATTTATTTGAGTGACCGTCGTGTTTTTGCCGCGCCTGTGCGAGGCATCGTTTTTTTCAGTACCATTCATTCAATTCATAAGGATATACCCCCGCATCTTTTTCACATTTCATTCTTTTCCTTACGCGCGCGCGTGTGCGTGGATCTGGAATCCCCGATTGTATCACTAGTATTCATCCATATGACGTTTAGCCATGCACTGTTACGATGTTACGATTTCAGCCCTTGCAAGTGTAACAAGTTTCATGTCTTTTTTTTTTCTTTGCATGCCACGAAGCGTCGGCGAGCAAAGTCTGGACCTGCAAGGCAAGTGGGTCACCAACACGTGCGTACGACCACAAACGCGTCCCACGACGCGACGCCCCGTGCACGGTCAGACTCCCTCCCCCCCACAAATAAAAGCCTTGCGCTGATATCCAGGGAACTACCCACTCGCATGATCCGACCGGTGTTCAATTATAATGTGATTGGTAGCAGCCCCCGTCGACCGTAAGACGTACAACCCAAAAGTGACCCACTCGGGCTTGGGGCGTTCACGCCTCACGCGCGCCGTTCAATTGCCGATACGTGCCGGCTGGAAATTGCCGTCTGGAGTTGGAACGAACCCAAATGACGTTTTAGCTTCTGACAGAATATTCTGTGGGGCAAATAAACGAGCCAGACGGAGGCGGGGGCGAATGACCCCGCTGACCAGATGAGCATCTGTGGGGCAGGGACGGGTTCGTTTGCCGACCCGTGCCAAGTGAACCAGACGTCATTAACGCCTTGCCAGGTTCATAGATTCTGAATGGTGCCTATCGCCGACTCCAACAAGCTTTACTTTTCACCTCCAAACGCCGCAGGGTGAGTATGACGGACTCACAGCAAGGTCTTTCCATGTAATGCCAGCCGGTGCGCCATCCCGAGTGACGACGAGTTTATTTCTGTTATCGTCACTACTCCTTCCGACGAGTGGTCAAATTCTCCAATCGATCGGCAAGTATTGGAGTAGTAAACCGCATATGTATCCACCCCCCTCTGAAAAAAAAAGAAAGCAGAGACTCGCCCGCGTCTCGGACCGTTCAGCGAACCGCAGTTTAACCGACCTTGTTCATAACCAACCCCATTCAGGTAGCAACAGCTCACCCATGTGGACATGCACCCGTTCTTTGTCACTTCCGAATCCAAATGGGGCCAAGAGACCCTGACGACGAACCAACCTCAACCTGAGCCACTGTGCCACCAACTAACGCGAGGCAGCGTGCGCGGGAACGATCTAGGGTACGATCCCTCGTTTTATTTCTGTTATCGCTCCCCATTTAGGCACTTTTTTTTGCCGACATCCCGTCGATGAGCGCCGTATCCACTCGAATTTCCGAAGAGGTATTAGGGGCCGCGTTATCGGTCCGAACAGACGAATGTGCCAATTCCTCGCCGGATTTCCCTTCTTGATTGATCATCACGTTCCAAGTTGATGGACTGGAAATGAACTTGCCAAGATGATTCTGAAGGGAGCGGCGGGTCATTAGTCAGTTTGAATTGTCCCCGGAGTCACGTGGGCTCGTGTTAGCCAACGCTGGTTCTAGAGGAGAGACCCAGTCGAACGTTTGCAGAAATCTCGGACACATACGTCCCCAAATGAACCACGGGTATTCCAAAAAAAAAATATAAGTTCACACGGTACGCCTCCTACACGCAAAAAGCAGCTCAATTTAGTGAGACCACAGTTCGGAAGTCGGGAGTGCGGTTCGGGCCTCACAGCCAACATAAAGTAGATTTTACAGAATGTCTGCCAAAATCGCAGATAAGTTTGAAAACATCCGAGAGAAATTTGGCCGCTTCAGGATCCTAATCGCCAGGCGGGCCAACGCTGGCAAGCCGACCATTCTTCGGGGGATTTGCAACACTACCGAAGACCAGGAGATCTTCGACGGCGATGGAAACATGGTATGCATACAAGCTAGTTCATGACGTAGCACATTCTGCTAAGCCCCGTGGTCAGATTGATCTGTCCCCAAGTTAAAGGATTTATGGAGTGTGTAGAGCGATCTTGTCAGACTGTTGGTGCAAGCTATAACTCTTTCTAGTAGGGGATGCACAACATCGAAAACGAGCTTCATAACTTACAGGGTTTCGAAGCTGGCCGCAAAGACAAGGTCCTAAAGATAAAGAAATTTATTGCAGATCACGCAAAGACTCATCTCAAGAAGCGCATTCATGTCATATGGTAAGATAAACCTGTCTCACGAGGCATTATGTTATTTATTTTCGCCGGACAGGTACTATATTCCAATGGATAAGCTCGAGCGGGCGATTCAACAAGCTTGGGGAAATTCTTTGAAGAATGTGATCCGAGGGAAGGCGAGTGTACCCACAGCGAGTATCGAATAAAGCTCACGTTGTGTCAGTTCTTATCGTTGTCCTGTTTACCAAGTTCGATGCACTATTGCCTGTGGCTCTTAGGAAGCTGGGGCACGAGGGGCGACAACTGCCACCAAGGGAGTGTGTAACAAAAGCCATCGAGCTTACTGTATTAAGGGGATTTTCGACAGAGCTGATGTATGGAATCATCTTTTGCAAATGAGAGGTTTGCATAAAAATTCTTTCCTCTGTCGTGAAGTTCTCTCGTTTATTTTTCAATGATACATACCAAGGATGGGTAAGTCAAATGAATCATGCAGTACTCTTTCTGGAGAATACAATAGCTACCTTAAATGAGAAGACTTCACAAGTGTTACTTGTTTCAGCTCAGGAAACAAATATTTTGCTTTATGTCAAGTGTGCAGTTTGACAGTGAGTTCTTTACTCTCAGACTGACTAGCATGCTAAATACTGTAATAATAATAAAAGTTTTATAACTATAGTAGAAAAATTCCATAACTTAATCATACCCTTAGCAAATGTGAAAAAAAACAAAACTTTAACAACTGGCATGTCAGTTCCCACATATATAGGTAAGCAAATGTAGAAAAAAAAAGATGAAAATAAACTAAGCATTAATGCTTACCATTTATGAATCCCACTTATTCCCATACAGTGGCTCAAAAAACTGTCTGAATGTTTGCATATTTTGCATTAAGTATACTTAAACACAATAACTCTAACCCTTACCCTAAAATGGTTAGTGTATGAAATGAAGTACCTACTCTT